>JXTB01000120.1:516162-536665 GCA_002914805.1 Parasponia andersonii
TGAATATGTAAATTTCTAAAAAACTACACAATATTCAATTAAAATTGCATAAATTTGGTTTAATTGACACTAAGGATAGAAATTAAAAAGCATAAACTAACATGAATTGGACGGTTTGAACTGAATTAGACGATTTTCACGATTTGATGGTTTTTTTGAACAGTACTCCTACTTATAAAGGGTTTCCCAACATGTCAAACCATCATACTTTCAGGAAGAAAGAGGAAAAAAAATAAATCAAAAACATCATATTTGGAGACTTGAAGTAGCCAGAAATGTCTACATTTTGTATCAAACTATAATCCCTAAAATGCAATGCATGCAAAATCCCTTTCACATGGCACCAACACTCAGCAGTTATATTCAAATGATACCATCAAATAAAGTCATCTTTAGTTAAAAGTGTGTTAATTTCATTAGCAATAAATAATTTCTCAAGATCCGGAATACACAATTGAAAAGCAGAGACCAGATACTCGTTAAGCGTAAACAAATATAAACTCTTTCAAATATAACCTAAAACATGAAATTTCTACAAAATAATTGGTCAAAATCATGGGTAAGACAATGAGTAATCTAATTTTAGTGACAAAAACGAGTTTAAAAGCTTAAACATACCTGGTTAAGGCACTGGCTGCAGCTGGAAGTGAAGAGGGAAAATGGTGAGAAAAGTAAGAAGAAAAAGTGACATGGCCTCATTTTTTTGGATCCTTTATATAGGGCCCCTACCTCGGCGCCATATGGGTGCTGAGAAAAGTATATCACGACGCCTAATGGGCACCGTAAAAATTAAATACCACGGCGTCTAAAAAGCATCGTGTAGATGTGTATCACGACACCTTATAGGCACCGTGAAAGTTATATTCAACGGCGCCTATTAGGCACTGTTAAAAATTCTATACCACGACGCTTTTTAGGCGCCGTGATATTTTTTCTTTTATCACAGTCATTTTAAGCGCCGTGATAGTTAATCAATTATCACGGCGTTTCCGTACATGCGCCGTGATAGTACACATTTTTAGTAGTGGATTAAGTTGTCGTTATTTTATTTGTAGTTTTTAGATTTATATTCTTAAATTTTTGTTTCATATTAATTTATTTTAATCTTTTTTATTCAAAACTGTCACTAACGCTAATTAGCACTTATCCAAATCGTTGCTAATCTTAGTATGGGTAAACTTAGAAACAAAGAAGTTATTATTCAAAAAAAAAAAGTTAGATTATCATTATCGTTCAAGACAGAAATAATAAATTACAAAAATTTATATGATTCTAAGATAAATTTAATTTTGGTTGGAGTATTATCTCATGAGTAAACTGTGTCTCACCTCTTGGAAAAGAACTAATTTATCTTAAAAGAATAAATTTATCTCTTTTTAAAGTTATCCCATTCCGCAACATTTATAAATATTGTTATTAATTTTACGTTTTGACAATCTTTATCATAAACCAAATGTGCATGAAGAAATACATACAATTCTTAATTTTATTTATCATATGAGAATTATGATCATAAACAACTACGGAACATATCTTAGTAATATAATCAACATAAAATGAATTACAACACTTCAATATAAAATGGTAAATAAAAATGACTAGATAGATAACTTTTCTAATTTTTTATATTTATTTTAAACGAAAACAATGATCTAATTTTTTTTCTAACAATAATTTCATTTTGTTTCTAATTTTACTCGTACTAAAACAAACATATTTTGGACAAGTGCCAGTTAATAGTAATTTTGAACAAAAAAAAAGATTAAAAAGCATAATTAATATGAACTAAAAGAACGAAGACATAGCCCTAAAAAAAAAAAAACATAAACACTTCTTTTTTTTAATAGAACTAACAATAGAGAAATTCATGATTTTACTCTAAATAATTTAGAAAAAATTTTCCTAAATTATTTTCATTAATGGTTTCTGGTATTAAAAAGCCAAAAAAAGAAATAGCCACAACCTCAAAAATAAAAAATAATAAAAAAAATTCGCGCCACCACATAAATTTTTATTGTACCTGATCATGGTGGGTGACGGTAGTACATATGTAATGACTATTTTTTCGCAAGTACTGTATATTAAATAGATAAATAAACCGCCGTCTATCCTTTTTTTAGGGTCAAGTCAAAAGGTCCTATGAACCAATAAATAATCCCTTTGACCCAGTAAAATAGGTTAATAATTTTCTTTCCTCTTTGAACCAAACTCTCTCTCTCTCGCTCTTTCCAACCTTCCATTGGGCCATCGCAGTTCCCCAACCCCAAACCTTTCTCCCTATTCCCATGCAAACTTGTCACCACCCTCATTCCGTAACTGCTCACAAACCTCCGCTCCCCATCTCCCAATGGCGGAGCGGGACCCATATTCCGGCAACTATACCTGTCTGCCCAACCCATATAACTCCCAACCCGAGCCGCATACCGCCCCACCACCACCACCACCACCACCACCACCGCCACTACCACTACCACCAGCCTACATTCCCCAAACCCAATCCAACTCCGCCACCTATGTCGTCCAAGTCCCCAAAGACCAAATCTACCGCGTCCCTACTCCGGAGAATGCCGCCTTCGCCGAGCGACGCCGCCTTAATCCCACGGTCGGAGGCGGAAAGACGATAAGGCCATGCGTTTCCGGCTGCTGTTGCGTTTGGATCTTTCTCCTCGTCCTTATTGCCATCGCTCTCGCCCTCGGCGTGAGCGTGTTCTCCCTTTATTTTCGGCCCAAGAACCCTAACTTTAACATCTTAGGTTTCGAAATTACTACTGGCGTGGATAACTGGAGCTCCACCCGCTATAGTCGTCACCAATCCAAGGAGGGTTTCAAGATCAGGTTGAGGTCCGAGAACTCCAATGAGAAAGCGGACGTTTGGTACGAGGAAGGCGGCACCGCTTCGCTCTCGGTCGGGCAGCCGCAACGGCTGGAAACTGTTGGAGTCGGAACGTACCCAACGTTCTACAACCTGCATGGGGAGACGACGCCGTTCGATGTCGTCCTTCGTGGGTCAGACGAAAGCGTTGACCGGGTGAGGAACAATAAGCAGTTGATGATCAAGAGTGGTAAATCAAAAGGTGAAGTGAAATTATATCTAAAGATGAAGGTGACGGCGCGTACGGAAGTGTGGACGTGGAAAACTGGGAGCATGAAGTTACATGTTGCATGCAATGTGGTGTTGGATTCATTTGCGAAAGGTACTCGTACTATTATGTCCGAGGACTGTCGCACCTTGCGTGAAGCTTAGTTATTAATAAATGTTAAAATTATATGATAGGGTACGTAGTTCTGCTAATTGGAGGATATTATTTTAATTTTTCTTGCTAATTAATTATTGTGAAATATTTTCTTGGATTTGTCGATTGATTTTGTGATAATCTCTTTTGACATTCTTTTGAACTTTTGCTGCTGTAATGGGAGGAAATAGATGGAGACCATCTTTTTTTTTTTTTTTTGAAGATTAATACGAAATCTGTCTTCCTCTTTTTTCTTTTTCTTTTCTTAAAAATAAAAACTCAATACTGCTTATATTGTCATGATTTTCTGATCTTTAGATAAGTTTTTGTCAATTTATTCCCGTGTACATTTCGATTTGTTTCCTGTCTAATGTACCACAATTTTGTTTATATATACACGATTTCATGTACCTATATATGAAAGGCAACCTCTATCAACGCTTCTTTCTTCGTTACTCACTTATTTGGCTGACTTTATGATCTTGAACTTTCACTTTAATCTTTCCTATTGCTACTTACCATACTCAGGCCGGAGCTAGAAATTTACTCTAGTGGGCCATTATTTAAGGAAAAAAAAAAAAGAAGGATTCCTTTGCACTAATTTTTTCCTTTCTTTTTTTTACAAAATAGATTACGGCTTACAATTGGATTCAATTGAGCCATTAAAACTTTATAAAAGGTAAAAAAAAAAAAAAGAAATATTGGAGTTATAAAGTGGTATTGTAGTTCTTTTGCCAAATAAAACTATTCTGTATATTGTGTCTGAAAAAAAAAAATCCAATTCTGTATATAGTTAGTATTCATTATTTAGATTTTTTAAGCTATAACAAAATAGAGGGGGGGGGATTAAAATTTGTTTTGGGGTGTAGTTAATATTTAGTATTTAGTCATTCAACTGAACATTTTTCTTAAAGGAAACATTCGAACTAACGTTAGACCAAATAAATACTGTGACAATTGTGATACAAAAGGTCAGCTGGAAGACTAGATGACTAGTTGACGATATGATTTGCAAATTTAGATTGGAAGCAAAGGACATCATGAGATTTCTTTGATATATTAAGTGGCAATAAAGAGCTCAGGGCATCTACAACATGAAGTGTCAAGCTCAAATGGGAGGAAGTCTATTTCAAGCCACATATATACTACTAAGTGCCAAATTTAGAAGACAATTAGACAATGCCAAGATATCTTGACCAATAAGTATCAAGGTCTAATCAACCAATAGTATGACAACTCATGTTTAAGTGTAACCAAAACTTGACCAACAAGACCCAAACCCAACCATTTTGAAGACAATTTCAATTATTTGAATCCAAACATTCAATCCCCAAGTACAGATCTAGCAATCTTTCTCTCAGCCACTCACTAAAAGCACTCGCATAGCCTTGGTCCCTATTCTCGATCTTCACATGGCTTCTTGCCTTCTAATCCCAATACACTCTTGCCGTCAATGATGAATAGCTGCTCGGCCCTCTAAAATGAAACCCTCATTAATCTTGAACGTTTTGATTTCTCGGACCTATTTCGCAGTGCACCTCTCCCCATTTCCAAACAAGGCCTAGAAAAATTATATTAATTTCGAGAGTCTGCAAAGTACAATATATCAACATAAAAGGAAGAATAAAATTACACTATGTCAGTTAATAAATTTAATCGATTTTCAATATAACCCAAACAAAATCTGCATTCGGAAAAATGGAAATTAGTTACTCCGGGCTAGCAAACCCCCGTAATCAGCAAAATGAATTTATCAAGTCACATGTCCAATAATTTCATATAAACCCCATTGTCGGCAAAATGAAATCAATCTTGTTCTTCGAAATGAAAGCAAGCATTTTCATTTTATTGATTTCATATTCCGACATTAATGGTTTTAAGGCTTCGAGAAAAATAGAAGAAAAGAGAAAAATTATGTCCTGTAAATCGACTAGAAACTTATAAAACAAAAAAACCAGTAGATTGAAAATGATTGAAAAGGGATAGTGGATTTCAGAAGCAAAAACTTAGAACAGAAGAAGAAAAGGAAGGGATGAAGATGAAGATGAACTGGCAACAAACAGAGAGCAGGACGCGTGAGTTTGGGGTTTTTTTTTTTTTTTTTTAATTCGAATTATATTACTAAACGGAAGTTACTCCGTTAAAAAACATGAAGTGGAAGAAGAATTAAAGCAACACGTGTCATTATTTACTTGTTGGACAGAGAATGAGAATGAGGCAGACGTTTCGGACAGACGATATCGTCCCGTATGCATATAAGCTAAATATATAGCTGGGTCAAACCAAAGACTGAGCAGCGAGAGTTCTAAAACAATTTCTCCACCATAATTTCTCTCTCTTTTTTTCTTTGTACGTTTATAATTTCACGCAATCCGAGACAACTAACTATACAGAATTCCAAGAGCAACATCTCGTCTTTTTGCTGCATAAACCACATCTGCGTCATTTACCGTTAGGATTAACGAGGTAGGTCTTCTATATTTTAGATATTTATTGAATTAATAAAATAATATTTTTTATTTAAATATTTTTAAATATCAGAAAATTTTTAATTTATTTATTGGATTACTAATTTAGGATTATATATATGAGGATTAAATTTATGAATAATAAACTAAATATATTCCTTAATAATTAATTAAAATTTGAGATTTTTAATTAAATGTTATTAGTACGGTCTATTAACATTAAAAATGTAATAGTTTTATCCGAACTATTGATATGTCGACGTCACAATGGAGATATTTTATATAATTTAATTATATATGATTGGATCAGATATGATTTGAATCTCACATAAATTCCGTTAGCTGTTGAGAGTTCAAATAATGTCACTAGATAATCATATGTAAGTCAATCTTAATCTTAAGTAGTTATAGACTCCTATTTATAATATTATGTTATTTACCATACTTGTTAAAGGTTTGTTTTTTAAACATATCAAAATACTTGTATCTTAGAAGCATGATGAGATGAGTAACTGAGAATGTAGCTTACAAATATAGAATCTATTCCTTTCATTAGGAAGCTAGAAAAATGATTCTCTTATGTATTGATTCAAAACTTAAACAGCTTGAGTACTTCATTGGAGAATCAATAGTATATAAGGATAAAAATATAATTAGAGAGGTAAACAGAATATAACCTAGCTCCAAATATGAATTGTTTTTGAAGGATTGAACTACATATAATGATTAAATCGATAGACTACTTATTGTTTTCTGAGTAAATTGATTTTGTAATTTCAAGAGTGCAATTCCAGATTTTTAGTAGAGTAATAGACAAATTAATTAAAAAGTTTAATTAATAATCATAATTTATTGGAGCTTAAATTATAGGTCTATAGGTCCTCAATTCCACCTTTGACAAATACTGTAATGGACATTACATTATTCTTGTTACTGTACACTTTATCTAGATAAATAGTTTATCTATATGTAATTAATAATTGTTATTAATTAATTAATTTAAATTTATGGAGAGATAAGTTTCCTAATTTGTTTAAATTTAAAATTTAAAAATATTTAATTATCAGATAATTAGATAAATAGAATTTAGGAAACTGACTGAAACTAAAATATTCTTCCTAGTTATCTTCTAGTTTATATATATATATATATATATATATATATATATATATATAAAGTCATGTTTTCTTTAAAAACAAACAATGACATGTTTTTTTAAAGTTATATATATAAGTACATATTAATTTGATTAATATATTATTTTATTAAATAGTTTAATAACTCGAAATACTTGTATATATATAAGGTGAAACCCTAGCGGAATACACCACGTATTATTTTCTTCAGAGCCTTCATCGAAAAAGAAAAGAGTCTTCATATTCTCTATAGAACAAACACTTGCAATTTCATGTGTTGAGAATATTGCAAGGGCCTAAAGTGTGAGTTTCAAGAAATTATACGTAATGCCCACACGTTCATCTAATTGTGTTTGAGGGCTTGGATTGAAAGATCGTGGTTTAGAAGACAGAAAAACTAGGATCCGCTGATAGGTTACAAGAGGTATTAGATCTATTCTCTTTGTATGTTCCTATTTGCTATGCACTCATATAGTCAATTGTTTTGAGAAAATTTTTGAATGCTCCTAGGCTAATCTTTCCTACAAAAATCGTTTTCAAAAACCAACAATTGGTACCAGAGAGATTATATGAGTATATAGTATTAATTATTTATATGCATGAGTAGGTATTGCATTATATATATATATATATATATATATATATATATTTGATGATGAATAGATGAGTTATCATATGATGGATGCATGGTTGATATTTGGTCGTTAATTATACGGTTCCTTAGGTTTAAATTTTTTGCAATTTATTTTGATTAGATCAAAATATGTAAACCCTAATTTTGGGGTATAGTCTTGTTGTATTTTTCTTTCTTTTTCCTTGTAATGTACAAAGAAGATGATGGAAATGTTTCCGCTTGAAACCAATTCGATGCCCTAAAGAACTCACACAATTTTTTTAAAAATATAATATATATATATATATATTAATAGATCATTTTATTAAATAGTTTAATAAAAAATTATATATATAAGTTTACGTTTTTAAAAAAAAAATTAGTCATTTTTTTAAAAAAAAGTTGTATATATATATTAATTTGGTTAATATATCTATTTATTAAATAGTTTAATAAGATATTATTTTTATATACATATATATATATATATATTATTTTATGATAAAAAAAAATGGGCCAGACCCAAATGATTATTTGATAATCATATGTGCTAGGCTACTTTGTAAAGTATTTATAGAAATATCAATTTTTACAAATTTGATTTGTAAAAATATCAAAAGAAAAGATGAGGCCAAAAAGACCACCAGATAGTTTTTGGGCTTGCATGCCTTTGACTCTTTGTAATTTTATTATTTTTTTGGGTTGTAATTTTTTAAGAAACTCGGCCAAATATCATTATTGTTTTATTTTATTGTTATGTTATATGTGATATATATAACATAATTATGCATTATAACATGCCATTCATTATACCCACTCGTGGTCATCAATGAATGTCATGCATACGTATTATATTCATGCTAAAATAGTTTAATTAGGGTATGACTAATTTGATTAGATTAAATAATTAAATTGAATAATGTGATTTAAGTTTAATAGTTAAATTTTAGTATTATCACACTTATTTAATTTCTAACCTTATTAATTAGATTAATAATTAGATTAGCCAAATTATTCTTATAATAATAAATTTAGATTTTTAGAAAATCTAGTAATTTATTTAGGACCAATAAGATTAGACTAATAGATTAATCTAGAAAATTATATTAGATATAATAACTAGGTTAAATAAAACATTAGATGTTTATTAGTAAAAACGCATAAGATTTTAAAATAATGAGTAGGAGAGGGGTATATGACAATATATCCCGCAGTCTCCATTATTAATTAAGTACTGTGAGATTTAATTGGTGCCTAGAAACGCTTAGATTTCGTCCTCCCTACAGAGGGTGTTTATTTAAATTAATAGTAAGACTTAATTTCCAAGAGATAGGAATTTAGAATGTATTTCAAAATTGACCTACCCTATGATGGCAATTTTTAGTTAAATTGTTAAAATATAAAATAATAGGTCACACTTATAAGGATATAATTAAATTGTTAATAGTATCTTGACCATAAAATGGTAGTTAATAAATTAAAAAAATATGAAATATTTTGATGTTTTATTTATTAATTGAGAATGTCTCAATTTAATTAATAAATATGTGACATATCCAACGACGGTACCTAATTAGAAAAAATTGAATTACTGTGGAATTAGTAATTAAGTTTATATGTTTACTTACTTGCATCATGCATCACATTTACTATTCCAAATTCTTTGTGATATTTATTTTCAAATATATTGAATGTTGTTTTATTTATTTAATTTCAGCAAATATGTCAACCTCGAATCTCATTATTACTTTACTCACAAATGAAAAATTAACTGGAGATAATTTTATCAAGTGGAAAAGTAATATGCATATCGTGTTTGTTAGTGAAGACTACAAGTTTGTGCTTACAAAGGAATGTCCTCCATAACTCGTCGCCAATACTACTCGTGCTACATGAGAAAGCTATGAAAAGTGGACTCATGCCAAGAATAAGGCTCGCTGCTGCATGTTAGCAAGCATGACTAACGTGTTTAAAGCTAAGCACGAAAAGATAGAGACTGCTTATGAGATAATAAAGTCCCTCCAGGACATGTTTAGGCAATAATCTGATCAATTTCCTCATGACGCCATTAAAAAGCTATGAATGCGAAGTTGAAGAGAGAAATTCTAGTGAGAGATCATGTTTTGAACATGATCAATTACTTTGAAGAAGCTAAAGTTCACGGGGCTATGATTGATGACCACTCACAAGTGGGTATAATTTTGGAATTACTCTCACCTGATTTTCTTCAGTTCAAGAGTAATTATGTTATGAATAAGTTAAATTATACGATGACTCAACTACTCAATAAACTACAAACCTTTGAATTGATATCAAAAGATAAAGATAAAAATGATTCAGCAACTATTGCTGAAGCAAATATTGTAGAAGAAAATCCCTCAACCTCTAACAAAAACAAAAAGAGGAAGAGAAATGGTGTCTTTGAGTCTTAGCCTGAAAGGACAAAAATAGAAACAACTCCAAGAACAAAAAGCCTCAGGAAAAATATTTTCACTGCAGAGTTAAAGATCATTAGAAGAGAAACTATAACAAGTATCTCTTCGAATTGAAAGAGAAGAAGAAAAGTAAATATGATTGACTTATTCTAGAAGCTTGTTTAGTAGAAGATGATTTATTTGATATATCTTCCTGGACAGTTGATTCAGGAGCCACTAATCATATTTATTCTTCTTTTCAGATGCTTAGTTCTTCAAAAGAGCTTACTGACGGGGAATTCACGACGAGAGTGGGTAATAGAGCCAAAGTTTCAGTAAAAGCAGTGGGTGTCGTTCGTCTTCATTTTTGGAATAAATTTTAGTTATTGAAAAATGTTTATTTTATTCCTCGTTTTCATAGGAATTTTAATTCTATTTCAAGACTATTTGAACAAATATTTGGTGTTTCTTTTCTTAATAACGAGATTATTATTTCTAGAAATGGTTTAAATATTTTTTTTCTACAAAAATAGAGAATAGACTTTATACGTTAAAGCCGGATGAATAATCACTACTTGATATTGAAATATTTATAGTAGAATATCTCAAACTTAAAAAGCAAAAAGTTTCTCATAACGGCGATACATATCTTTGACACCTTAGGTTAGGGCATATTAATCTAGATAGGATAAACAGACTTGTAAAGAATAGTCTTTTAAGAGAGCTAAAAGTTGGCACTCTACTAGTTTGTAAATCTTGCCTAGAAGGGAAAATAACTAAGAGACCTTTCTCAGCAAAAAGTGAAAAGGCCCAAGAACCGCTTGAGCTTATATATAGCGATGTATATGGTCCATTAAATATACAAGCAAGAGGCGGTTATGAATACTTGTCATATTTATTGACGATTATTCACGATATACATACGTGTACCTAATACAAAGAAAATCTGAAACCTTTAAAAAGTTCAAAGAATTCACAATAGAAGCTGAAAAGCAATTAGGTAAGTCATTAAAAACTCTTCGATCAGATCGAGGAGGTGACTATCTTGATAATGAATTTAATGATCACTTGCTAGAGAATGATATCCCATCCCAACTGATAACACTTGGAATATCACAACATAATAATGTTGCAGATAGGAGAAACCAAACGTTGCTTGATATGGTTAGATTAATGATGAGCTATTCTTCCTTAGTACTCTCATTTTGGGGTTATGCATTATAAACTGCTATTTATATTTTGAATGTACTACCTTCCAAGTCTATCCAAAAGACAATTTTAGAGTTGTGAAATAGGCTAAACCTAGTTTACATCATATTCGTATATAGGGGTGCCCAGAACATGTACTAAAAAGAAAGATTGGGAAAATAGAACAACATAAAGAGGTTTGTTTATTTTAGGTTATCCAAAAGGCACAAAAGGAGGTTTGTTTTATTGTACTTAAGAGAAAAAGGTATTTGTATTGACAAATACTACTTTTCTTGAAAATGACTATATGATAGATTTTAAACCTCGAAGTAAAGTTGTATTAGAGAAATTATTTTCTGATCAGGTCAAACCACAACTAACAATAGTTGTTGAACGATAAAATTATGAGACCAATATTCCAAATTAGAATACCTTTACAAATCAATGTAGTAGGAGGGTTATTAGACCACCTGCTTGCTATAGGGAAGTTGGAGAAGCATATGTTATTGTTTCCGATGGTAGCCAAGATGATCCATTGACATACAAGTATGCAATGGAAGATTTTGATAAGAAAAAATGGTAAGAGGCTATGAACCAAGAAATGAAATCCATGTATTCTAATTCTGTCCAGGAACTTATAGATCCACCTGAAGATGTCAGGCCCATTGGGTGTAAATAGATCTATAAAAGAAAAAGAGGTGTAGATAAAAAATTTGAAACATTCAAGGCTAGGTTAATGGCAAAAGGCTATACCCAAAAAGACAGAGTTGATTATGAAGAGACTTTCTCGCCAGTAGTCATGCTTAAATCCATATGTATCCTTTAATTCATTGCTACATGTTTAGAACGTGAAATATGGAAAATGGATATCAAGACAATGTTTTTGAATAGTTATCTTGAAGAAAGCATCTATATGGTGCAACCAAAAGGTTTTGTAGCTAAAGGCCAAGAGCAGAAAGTCAGCAAGCTACTTAGGTCCATTTATAGACTTAATTATTCTTCAAGATCATAGAATCTAAGATTTGATGAGACGATTAAATCTTATAGTTTCAACCAAAATGTTGATGAACCTTGTGTATATGAGTGCATCAAAGACAAGGAAGTGGTCTTCCTAATTCTTTATATAGATGATATTTTACTCATTGAGAATGATGTGAAAATATTATCTAATATAAAGAAGTGGCTAGCCGAGTGATTTCAAATGAAAGATTTAGAAGAAGCAAATTATGTACTTGAGATCTAGATTATTCGAGATCATAAGAACAGATTTTTGGAGCTATCTTAAGCATATTATATTGATAAGGTGCTTATTCATTTTTCGATGCAAAACTCCAAGAAAGAATAGTTACCTTCTCGACATGGAGTTATCTTTTCCAAAGAGCAATGTCCCAAGACACCTCAAAAGGGAAAGAATATGAGATGAGTTCCTTATGCATCTGCAGTTGGCAGCCTTATATATACCATGTTGTGTAGTAGGCCTGACATATACTACCCAGTAGAGATCATCAGTCGTTTTCAATCAAATCCAGGATTAGATCACTGAATAGGAGTAAAATATATTCTCAAGTATCTTAGGAGAACGAGAAATTGTATGCTAGTTTATTCAAGTTAGGACTTGATTTCTACTGGTTATACTGATTCTGATTTTTAATCAGACAAAGATGCTCGAAAGTCAACATCTGGGTCAGTGTTTACTCTTGGTGGTAGAGCCGTTGTCTAGAGATTCTACTATGGAAGCAGAATACATAGCAGCTTATGAAGCCAAAAAGGCAAGTTAGCTCAGAAAGTTCTTTATTGATTTAGAAGTTGTTCCAAATATAAATAAGTCACTGACTTTATACTATGACAACAGTGGAGTGGTGACGAGTTCAAAAGAATCAAGAAGTTATAAGAGAGGAAGTATCATCTGATTAGAGAGATAATACATCGAGAGGACGTGGTCATTATGAAGATATACATCAAGAGGGCGTGGTCATTATGAAGATAGCATCTGAAAACAACATTGCTGATCCTTTTACAAAAAAGCTTGCAGCGAAGACTTTTGAAAGTTACTTAGAGAGTTTAGGATTGAGAGACATGTCTCACCTGCTTAAGGGCAAGTGAGAGATTGTTAAGGTTTATGCCCTAAAAGTATATATATTTTGGATATTTGTTGAATTAATAAAATGACATTTTTTGATTTGAATTTGTGCATAATTTGTATGTCTTTAAATATCAGAAAATATCTAGTTTATTTATATGACCACAAATTTGGTATATTATGATTATATACATGAGGATTAAATTTATGAATAATAAATTAAATATAGTCCGTAATAATTAATTAAAGTTTGAGATTTTTAAGTAAATATTATTAGTATGATCCACTAACATTGAGAATATAATAGTTTTATCTGGACTATTGATGTGTTGACATCACAATAAAAGTAATTTATATAATTTGATTATAAAGGATTAGACCAGACATGATGTAAATCTCACATAAATTTCATTAACTGTTGAGAGTTCAAATAATGTCACTAGATTATCATATGTAGATCAATCTTAATCTTAAGTAGTTATAGATTCCTATTTATAATATTATGTTTTTTAACATACTTGTTAAAAGTTTATTTTTTAAATAGATCAAAATACTTGTATGTAGGGAGTATGATGAGATAAGTAGCTAGGAATATAGCTTACAGATATGAAATCTATTCATTCTATTAGGAAGCTAGAAAGATAATTCCCTTATATATTGATTCAGGACTTGAATAGTTTGAGTACTCAAGTCATAATAGATTTATAAATTAATTATTCATTGAAGAATCAATGGTATATAAAGATAACGATGTAATTGGAAATGTAAACAGAATATAACCTAGCTCCAATTATGAATTGTCTATAGAAGATTGAACTACATATAATAATTAAACTGATGGACTGTTTGTTGTTTTCTGAGTGAATTAATTCTATAATTTCACGAGTGTAATTTCGAATTTTTAGTGGAGTAATACTGGAATTATTAAATTAGACAGATTAATTAAAGAGTTTAATTAATTATCATAATTTATTGGAGCTTAAATTATAGGTCCATAGGTTCCCAATTCCATCTCTTACAAATACTATACTAGATATTATATTATTTCTGTTACTGCACACTTTGTCTAGATAAATAGTTTATCTATTTGTAATTAATAATTATTATTNATATATTAATTTGATTAATATATTATTTTATTAAATAGTTTAATAAATAAAAATATTTATGTATATATATATATATAAGGTGAAACCCTTGGAGAATATATTACGTATTATTTTCTATAGAGCCTCTATAACATAGAGAGGAAAACAAGAGAGTCTTCTTATTCTCTATGGAACAAACTCTTGCAATCTCATGTATTGAGAATATTGCAAGGGCCTAAAGTGTGAGTTTTAAGACATTATACGCAACACGAACACGTTCATCCTATTGTATTTGAGGCTTGAATTAGAATATCATAGCTTAGAAGATAGAAAAGGTAAAATCTACTAATAGGCTACAAAAAGTATTAGATCTATTCTATTTGTATGTTTCTATTTGGTATGAATTAATACTATGTACTCATATAGTTAATTATTTTTCAAAAAATTTTGAATGTTCTTAGGCCAATCTTCTGCTGTAAAAATTGTTTTTAAAACCTAATATTTACTATCTAAGAACAATGACATCCTTTATTTCTCTTCTGAGACTTCATTATTTATCTCCAACCCTCATTTTTTTCCTTCTAAAAGCTCTTCCATGGATCCAAGCATATATAAGATTTATTCTATCAAAGTCCATTTGAAACCTTCCCTTTATGATATATTATTACCTTGTAATTCCCTCTTTACTAATTCACTACAACAAATAAGTAATAGAGCGAAAACACAAAAAGCGGTGACTAGCAAGGACGCATAAAGCATAGTCGCCGCTTTAGCTCGAACCAAAAGCAGCGACAAATATGGTAATAGCGGTGACTACTAAAAGTCAGCTCTTTAAATATTGCACTGTTAATACATGCCAGTAATTGCCACTTGTCGTCGTTTTAGATTAAGTACGCCAAGTGGTAAAGCATATCAACTTATTATATAGGCATGCTTTTAATTGATCAATATCATCGAACTGAATCGCAATCTCCTGTCAAATAATTATATGTGTCAATTTGTGTATAATTATTGGAATTTTGAAAATTAATTTATATAGAAGTTAAAAATAGATTGAAAAATATTAGCTCATACTTCTTTTTCAGAAGTTTAAACTATGTGTCAAAATCCTAATGGTGGGATACTATTGTGTATAGAAATATTTTATAATATATCTTGATTCCATGGACATACCCTTAATATAAATGAAATTTAGTAGATAAAAGGGAAAAAAAACAATAATAATATGATATTAGTACTTTTAAAAAGATTACTTTTTAATTGTTGTATTAATTTACAGATAAATAATTTGATATTATATTACTTTTTAATTCGATTAAATAATAAATAATAAAATATTTTTAAATTCTAAAGTAGTGACAATAGTACATTACATATACTGTATTGTGTAAACTAATCGAATTAAAAAGTATATCACTGCTCTAGCTTTTTAATTCGAATAAAATTTTTAAGTGAAAAAATAATCATAAATAATAAATAATAAAATAGTTAAACTTTAGGCACCGCTTTAGCTTTTTAAGTCGAATACAATTTTTAAATAAAAAAGTAATTATAAATAATAAAATATTTTTAAACTCAAAAGTGGCGACTATTGTCTCTACTTTAGCTTTTTAATTCAAATAAAAATTTTAAATAAAAAAATAATTATAAATAAAAAATAATAAAATATTCTTAAACTCTAAAGCGGCAACTTTTAGACATTTTATGAAAATTTTGGCGGTCTACTTGACTATCAAAAATATGTTTTCGAAGGGAAAAAAAATCTAAAGCGGAGGCATGTTATTTAAAGCGTTTAAAGGTTAAAATTTTCAAATATGCAGCACTGTTTCATCTTCTCATTTCGTTTTTTTTCCTTAACTTCCACTCACTCTCTCTCTCTCTCTCTCACTCACTCACTCACTCACTTAGTTTCTCTCACTCATTACTCTCTCTCTCCCCTCTGCCGCCCACCCTCTCCTTTTCCTCCACTGGCCACCACCTCATCTTCCTCCGTCACTTGTGTCGTCTTCCTCCGCCATTGTCTCCTCTAGCTCCACCTCTCAATGGTGACTTTTTATTATATATTTATTATTTATTATTTATTTAATTAGTTTTTAGTTGAAAATTTAATTTTTATTTATTTGTTTGTATTTTATGTTGTATATTATATTTGGATAATTTGTATTCGGTTTAGAGGTGAGTATATTTATTTTTGTTAACTTTTGATGAATTTTGTAATTTTTGATATATTGGTGAAATAGCGAATATATTAGAAATTTATGTTTTGTTAGATATTTGTGATTTGATGAATGTGGAATATTAGATTTTGATGTTTGTGAAGTTTTTGTGAATTTTAGTTTTTTGTTTAGGATTATGGAGTAAGATATTTTGTTATTTAGTGGAAAATATGTGGTACATTTTGGTATGTGCAAAATTTTAATATGTGACATATTGTATAAAATTAATTTTTCAATTGTGTGGAATAATATGGAAATTTGATTATGGATAATTTTTGGATGAAAATTTAAATTCAAAAAGTTTGTGATATTAGGAGTAAAAGTTTGCAAAAATTAGAATAAGTAGAAAAATTTTCATATTGATAGTTTGTGAAATTAAGATTGAAAAAGTTATATTTATAATTATGATTATTTTAGTTAAACTTTTTATGATAAATTTATTGTATATGTTTATATTTATTCTTAATTATGTTTAAAGTATTTAAGTAAGTTAGTTTTAATATTGAGTAAATACATAATAATTTTAATTGTAAAAATAATGCCTATAGAAATTGTTATTATATTTATAAAAATAAAGTATTATTAATTAGTTAACAAATTAATAATGAAAAAATTACCCAAAATGCCCCTGTAGATATAAAAATTTCACTACAACTAATAAAATATCCAAATTACCCGTATATGTAATTAAATACCCAAAATTACCACTTTAATTAAAAAAATACTCATAACACACCTATAGTTATTAAAATACCGTTACAACTAATAAAATACCTAAATCACCCGTGCATGTAAAAAAATTCCAAAAATATCCCTAGAAGTAATAAAATACTCAGAATACCCAACGACTAATCAAATTCTAAAAATATTGCTACATTGACAATAATATCGAAAATACCTCATTAATTATAAAAAATATCCAAAATATAATTATACCTAAAATACTCTTACAAGTAATTAATTACTAAAAGTAACATAATTTCACAATAATACCCAAAAATACATATTTAATTTCAATATTCCTCTACATTTTTTAATTATAATATATTTGTCACTATTATACATGTACATAGTTATGGCTACTATTGAGCTTACTTATCATAGTGGTGGTTGAGGTGCCGACCCTCCACAACGTTCTACTGGAGTCCCTTAGCGGTGCGAGTTAGGTATTATTTGTTACGTATCTAATTTTTTATTTTTTCATTATTTTGGATATGTGGACGCTACTTATTAATATGCTTATTTATTTTGTAGGACTAATTAGGAGGAATGTAAGATCGAAGAGTAGCTTATTGAACCTATGTCAGCTGTTTGAGTAAAAGAGGAGGAACCCCCTTCCTATCAAATTCGTATAGAATTCGACAAGGCATAAGGCACTTGGCGCCAAATTGACGATTGTCAAAAATCTTTTCCACATTTGATTAGCGTGCTTGTCTGATAGAATGTGGATCTTCGGTACAAAAATTGGAAGTCGGTTCTAGCTGTGCAGAAAGGGAAGATCATTCCTGTTGTTGAAGTAATAAATAAGTTATATTTATTAAATGTTATGAATTTTGTATTTACTTTTAACATAATGATAATTTTTGTAATTATAGGAATTTTTCGAATACAAAAATCTTGACGAAGATAGTGACTATTTTACCAATGTTAGGGATGATATCCTTAGGACCGCAGTGTTGGAATTTTTGCCCAAAAAAGCAGATTTCCAATTTTACCCTTTTAAGAATAAACAACTTTCTCTTATATGTAATTATGATATTTGTTAGATTAAACTATCTTAGTTGAATAGTTTATTCATCTGAAAAAGATTCCATGACTTTATAAGTGTATAAAGAAACAATCACGATTAAGTGTTAATAATAGGGAGACTTGTTTCTTTATCTAAGTCTAAATAAAGAAGTTTACAATCTGTACATAAAGATGGAATACTTTATTTACTATAGGTTGTTGTGTTTGTCTTTCTCAACGGGAATGATGTGTCTCAAATCATTGAAGTATCTGACTTCTTATAGGAACACTAATATAACATACACAAGTTATGTGCATTAAACTGGACTAGGTAATATAAAGAATTGGAATGCCGTAACTCAATTCTTATATTATCACAAACTAGCTCTTAGCATATGGATCTTAATCCTTGATGTTTGACTGGACTTATTTTCATGGGTTATAGCTTTTTGATTTGTTAAAAGGCTAACCTCAATGAAATTAGAGGTGAACTCTGGCATATTGGAGATTATTACTTATGAATTGGTAGGAACACCAAATAGTTAAGGACACTGTACATTAAAGCCACTTTAGATTCTTCCAAAATTCATGGAATAATTAAATCTAAGATCTTCGTATTCACTTTGTGAATTGGTTAATAATTTTGTCTAAATAACCATTGAGAACAAAATTATTCCTTGATAGAAAGATGATAACTTAAAGATAAATAGGTATTAGAGGGGTATTACGGTAATTTCACCTATCCAACTACGGCATTGTATAGGGATTCTATATGTGGTATAGAATATGCTAGATGGATCGGTTAATCAAGGTTAGTTGATTAAATCTCTATAAAAGGCATGACATTTAATCTAAGAGTACAGTATTGGGCCTTTAGTGGAGTGTCCCCTTTATTAATAATATTTATATAAATACCATAATAAGAGTTATTATGTATTTATCATGTTATTAGAGCATGGATTATTTGGATCCATCAGGTCCCTTGTCTAGCTCAATCAAGCTCATTAATCTGTTTGTGGTATTTGTGAAATTAGTTTCATGAAACAGTATAAAATAATAATTCTACACAGAAGTTGGTAATTTTATAAATAAGTTTCATGAGTTGGACATATTTATAAAAATAATACACCAAAATCCCAAATTGGATAATAAGCCCAATCCTAATTGGATTAGGGTTAGCAGTTTTGGGTTTAATGTATATAAGATATATGAGAGAAAATACTATATAGTAACTCTTAGAGAGTCACACACATAAGGCACAGGGAGAGAGGAGAATTCGGCCACCCTAGGCTAAGTAGGAGAGAAAAAGTTTCCTATCATCTCACAGTTCCATCTCACATCCCAGTGTTCCATAGGATCAAGAAGGCGTTCTTGATCATTCTCCTACATAAGTTTCAACTTGGTGCCCACTCATCTCATCAATCAAAAGCAAGAGCATAGATAAGAAGATCTAGAGTTGGAGGTTTGATCACCATCAACAAGGAGATTAAGGAGGAACAAGCTTTAAGAGGTAAACCCTAACCTCATCTCTAGAGATTTTGTATCTAGATTTGATTTATATTGTACATAATCCTTTATATAATGAATGTGTGTTACATGGTTATGAAAAAATATTTTCATGTAAAAATTTAAAAACCTAAATCCGCTAATTTTTCCGTTGCGTTTATGATATGATTATGTAATTTCCATATCTGCATGCATACATGATTTTCCTAAGTGTTAGGTCAATTTTTCCTACAATTGGTATCAGAGCATAGGTTGATATGTATAACATAATATTGATCTAGAATTATATGATCTAGGTTATGTGATTGAGTTTGACTAATTTTTTTTTTGTTTATGATAGTTAAATAATTCATGGTGATGAATGGTATTTAATTACATCTACTATTGATTTTGCATGGTGAGAAAAATTGTGGATTGTGATTCTAGCAAAATTAGGTGTGGGTGTTCTTGAATTTTATGAATGATAGATTCATGAACATGTTTCAAAGAGTTTGAAAATCTGAATTTTTTCCAAAATTTTTTGATATTTATTTTTTTAATTTTTCACAATTAAAAAAAAAATTTATGGCCAGCCCTAGCCCCGTGTGCGCGGCTCACCTATGCAGTCAGCCTGTGCACGGGTGCTGGGTGTTGACGTGGCCTGTGCGGTTGCTGCCTCGGGCGGCATGCATGCGCAGTACACCAGCGCGTAGCACACTTGCACACTGCCTGCACGGCTCGCGCTATACCCACACGTCGCCCATGCGCGGCCAGCAAAGCATGGGCGCAACCCATGCTCGGCCAGCATGCCCTACGTTCGGCCACCGCACCTAGCGTACGCGCCTATGGTGCAG
>JXTB01000120.1:537225-559840 GCA_002914805.1 Parasponia andersonii
AATTAAAAGAGTTTTAATTATTTCCTAATTTAGAATATTGCAATTAATCTTTTCTGAATACAATTATAAAAATAAGATTTCTATAATTAAAAGTAATTATCTTTTTTTTAGATCTTAATAAGTTTAAGATAGTATCTTAATGAGATTAAAATAGGATTAAATTAATTAATTAATTCTTTAATTAATTAGTAATTAGATAATAAATATGATTTATTTTCTAATTATTTAAATTATCCTAATAAGTCAATAATTTAAAAATATTTGATATTTTTAAATTTAGACAAGAATTAGTTATGAACTTAATTCTTACATTTAGGATAATATGTTTTACTAGAAAAACATTAATTATTGTATTTAATTAATTTTCGTATTATTATTTAATAATTATTAAATTGATTGAATTTTATTATTTAATAATTATTAATATGATTAATAATTAATGAGATTAATTATATTAATTATATTAATTAAAATTATAATAACAGTACAAGGATAATTATTTGTTTTCATGATTTACAAGGAAATTGGTGCTTGTTTTTAATGAGATTAAAATCTTGTTTAATAAAATATTATAATTATGTGATAATTATGGTAATATTTTGTGCGGTGGTATTTGACATAAAATATTGTTAATTATGATATAATCATGGTATTATTTTATGTGATAAAAGGCCTTTAGATAATTATGAGATAATTATGTTTTTACAAAATACATTTGATATGATATTCATATTGAGTGGGAGGATTTTAAATTTTGATATTTTAATCCAAAATTATTTAAACCTTTCTTCAGTTTTGAAATGATTAATTTTGAGAAAATTAATGAATGCTTATAAAGTTGTTTATATTCATTATTTGCATTTATAATTATTTGTAAAACTTTTATACAATTTTTTTTTTTATAAATGCACTTGGAATTTAATTTGATTAAATTCTATTACTAAGAATCTTTAAAATTATTGGTTGAATAATTTAGCGGTTAAAGTTTCTTAGTCTATTTTTCAAAACTAATGTTTTATACAGGACTTGGTTTAAATACAGTTTTTTCTTTTCAATTATTTATCTTTGGTTGAAAGATTGTTGACTAAATAATTGAATTTTCTTCTGGAAAAGTTTTGCTTGAATGATTTACAATCCACAAACCTTCTTACTTGATCGTTACGTCCTGTATGCTTTTATTATCTAATTTTATATACATAAGATGTATAATATTATAGTATTAGCACTTTAGCTTTAGACAATAATTGTTTGATCATGGTACCATATTTATTATAATACGTCATAATGTCTTAAATTAGCTCATTCTTTTTAAGTCACATAATTGGATATACATAATTTATTTTGTGGTTACTAAATAAGTTAGATAACTAGGTAAAATCAGGATCCTTAAATTTTAAAAGATTGAGTGGGAGTAGGTATGAGATATCCATATTATCTATCATTGGTTCAATGGTTCTAAAGATGTGCCTCACCTCAGAATCTTGCTGAGCTCCCGTAGGAAGGTTTTCATCTGGGTATTACTGGTATTGAGTCTCTTACGATAAATTTACGAGTAGACTTAACGTACTGATCTCCCGTAGGAGACTATATTGTTTAAGAAAGCTTGTAAATTAAAATGATAGTTACACACTCAACATAGGATACTATTAACCTTCCGTAGGAGCTATGTTAGTAATTCTATAGACCGATAAACAGGGTAATTAGCAAACTAGAATATGAGATATTTATCTTTTTGTCTAAAATGAATTGTTCACATTTAACTTGTAGATTCACATGATTACCCGTAAGTAACTTATAATCTTTGGTAGGTTAAAATACCTTGAATATTTGTGACAATATTAGGGATTTTTATACAAGCATTTTATCTTGATAGATTTAATATTAAGTATTCTAATTTTTTTTATATTCAAATAAACTAGCAAACTTAGTTGAGTTCTAGGAGGATTATAATTTGCATTGTAAAAACCCGGATTTTAGGAAGGTAATTTGGACATTTTACCAATTCTCCGGATATAATATTGTGGGGATTAATTTGTAAAAGTTTTGTGCAGAGGGACTAAATTATAAATTTTGGAGGATTGGATTGATAGAGATTTGAAATGTTGGGACTGATGTGCAATTTTTGAAAAATTACACAGCCGATTCAAAACAGACCACGTGGCATGTTCACTCATTTCTCTTCTCTTTCTTCTTCCCCGATTTCTCTCTCTTCTCTCCCAGCTCTCTCGGCCGCACCACCGCAGGACGTTGCCGAGCCACCGCCAGCCACCATCTACCCGCGCCACCCACTGGCGAAGGATCGACGTGCCGCGCCGAAGCTCCGCCGCCACTCGCCAGCCGCCGCACTAAGGCTGTTAGGCATACTTAGCGCCATCATCCTGGGTTTCCGTAGATGAGAGGATGTGAACTCATGGGTATGGGTTGATTTGTGTCATGTGCATATGGATTGAATGGTTTTGATTACACTGCTTTTTATATATATATGGATTTCTAGTTTGGATTATATATATATGTATATTTTGGACTAAACTAACCATGCAAGAATTCCCCATCACTAAAACGTTTTTGATCGAGGTAATTGTTTTTTCTACTGGGCATTTTATGCTCACCCCCTACCTTCCTCCTCAGGTGGTGTTCAGTGCGATCTTGGTGATCAAAAGGAATAAGAGGTCATCTGGACTGCAGTTCGTCTCTTGGTAATGCTAGGAGTTTGTTGTCATAGTCTTTGGACTATTTGGGTTTTGTATTAGCATTGAACCAAGATTACTGCTTTCCATTTTGTCTACGAACTTATCTATACCATTCTGGTATATGACTTTTTGGTGGATGATGATGATGCTTGGTTTTATATTTGATTTTTCATTTTAAATAATTATTCAGTCTATGTTTAATGGTGTATACGAACTGTGGGAGTAGTTCACATGATGGAATTCCGATTATTTTAATTAAATTGACCATTTTTATAAAAACTAGAACTTTTGATATTTTTCAAATAAATCAAGGAATTTCCCACCTTTGTGAAATTCCCCTTCTGCCACTAGCCCGGGTTTTGGGTCATGACAGAAATTTTTGGTATTAGAGCTTTAAGTTTAACAGCTCGGACGTATCACCATTAAACTAGATTGAAGTTGATTTTTATGACAAGCATTCATCATTATTACATTAACAGTTTGGCATATTATTTTAGACTTGTAAGGATGCCTCCTAGAAGAGTTCCGAGGCACCAGCCAGGTGCCGAACCTCCTCGTCCAGATTTCACTCATCTGATTGAGGCAATGCAGCAGGTATTCGTCCAGATGAGCAATCTAGACTATCAGCCTCCAGCTCCGAGGGAAAGTCAGTTGGATCAGGCTGATCATCTCTAACGGTTCATGCGTCTCCAGCCAGGGCAATTTGATGGTAGACTAGAAGCTCTCACGGCAATTGCTTGGTTGCGTGAGATGGAGAGGCACTTTTGAGTCCTTGGTACTCCGGTTGAGTTTTGGGCTGTGTTTGCTGTTACCTGTTTGACGGGGAGTGCCATTCATTGGTGGGAGATAGTGGAACGGATGCAAGATGTAGTGGGTCTGACTTGGGTAGACTTTGAACGGATTTTCAAGGCCTAGTATGCCAATGAGGATCAATAGGATGAAGATGTGAACCAATTTGAGACGTTGACCCAAGGTAAAGAACGGTGAATAAGTACCTGATAGAGTTCACTGAGTTGACAAGTGTTGCTCTTGGACTAGGTACGAGTAAGAAGTACATAGTTGCCAAGTTTAGGAGTCGTCTGAATCGGAACATTTTCAACATGATTGGTACCCAGACTTTCCATACTCTTCCTGAGATTATAGTGGCTGCCCAGCGGGCAGAGGCCATCGAAGAAAGTTTGGATTCCAGGAGGAACCAGCAGAGAGGTAATGACAGGAAAGCCACCAGAAGGAACCAGGGGCAGCGGTCAGCCCAGGGTACTCCGAGCAGTGGAAGCTCGAACAACAGTGGTTATTCTAGAGGTGGCAGAGGCAGTCCTTATAGAGAATGTTTTGTTTGTGGCCAGTCGGGTCATCGGAAAAAAGAGTGTCCCAACCGTCTGCAGAAATCTCCTCTTTCTCAAGGAGGACCGCAGAGGAGCCAGTCAGGCTCTACTTTTTATCAGAACACTCAAGCAAGGCCACAACAGTCACAGGGTGCTTCGCAGGCTTTTACTTCCCCTCAGCCTTATCAGCATCAGTACCCCCCTCAGGGTTTTACTCAGAACTTTCAGACTTCTCAGGCTTCAGGGAGTCAGGGTAGGCGTGGTTCTGGCAGTAGTGGTCCAGGATCCAGTAGTAGCCGTCTTGGTCAGGGGAGAGGTAACAAGGGGAAAGGGAAGGTGACTGGCCAAGCCTTTACTTTTACTGGGGCAGACGACACTCAGGATCGCACCGGTCGAGGTGTTATTAACGGTATGATCCTTCTTTCACACTATTGGGCACATGTTTTGTTTGAACTGGTGCATCCCATTCATTCATATCCTTATTGTTTACTCAATTGTTGGGGTTGGAATTTTCTGATTTGGATTATGTATTGACGTTGAGTACACCTTTGGGAGGAGTAGTCGATGTGTCTAGTGTGTGTAAGTCTTGTCGGATTGTGATTGGTGATAGGAAGCTTCTTGCGGATTTGATTGTGTTGCCGATGGGACAGTACAACGTAATACTCGGTATGGATTGATTGTCAAAATATCGAGCCATTGTAGACTGTCATAAGAAGCGGGTGACTCTTTTCCCTAGTGATGGACGTCTTATTGTCTATCAGGCTGGGATGAGTCCGTTGAAGCCTAGTCCTGTTCTGAAAGCGTGCTTGGGTGGAAAAAAGAAACTTGAGTGTTACGAGAACTTGTTTGCTTTTGATGGCAAGGTAAGGATAGACGATCAAGACCTATGGATTTCAGTGGTGTGTGAGTTTTCGGAGGTGTTTCCTGAAGAATTACCGGGGTTACCAACAGATAGAGAGATCGAGTTCTGTATTGAACTAGTTCCTGGAGCTCAGCCAATTTCTACTCCAGCCTATCGCATGGTGCCTGCTGAGATAGAAGAATTAACACAACAGTTGGACGATTTGCTTTCCAAGAGCTTTATTCGCAGTAGCACTTCTCCTTGGGGTGCTCCTGTTTTGTTTGCGAAGAAAGTTGATGGTTTGTTAAGACTCTGTGTGGATTACAGGAAGTTGAACCAGTTGATAGTGAAGAACAAGTATCCTTTGCCAAGGAAAGATAAGTTGTTTGATCAACTCGGTGGTTCAAGATTCTTCTCCTAGATTGATTTGAGATCTGGTTATCATCAGCTGAAGATAAGGGAAGATGATATACCTAAGACAGCATTAAAACTTGATATGGTCATTTTGAGTTTCTGGTGATGCCGTTTGGTTTGACGAATGCTCCCGCAGCTTTTATGGATCTCATGAATCAGATGTTTAAGCCGTTTTTGTATCGTTTATGGTTGTGTTCATCGATGACATTCTGGTGTATTCCAAGACTCGAGAAGAGCATGCCAAACATCTGGGGATAGTACTTAAGACCCTGAGAGATCATCAGTTGTACGCTGAGAAATCAAAGTGTGACTTTTGGATGTCAGAAGTGAAGTTCTTGGGCCATGTGATTTCTCACGGAGGTATTTCAGTCGATCCCACTAAGATCGAAGCTATTCTGGAGTAGAAAAGACCGAGAAATATGACGGAGGTATATAGTTTCCTTGGATTGGCAGGCTATCATCGTCGTTTTTTGCAAGATTTCTCGAGAATTGCTTTGCCTTTGACGAAGTTGACCAGGAAAGACGTCAAGTTTGTTTGGGATCACGAAAGTGAAGAAGCTTTTGTCAGGTTGAAGTAGAGTTTAACCACCACACCAGTTCTTACTATTCCTGACAGTAACGAGCCTTATATGGTATATACCGATGCTTCGAAGACGAGTTTGGGATATGTCTTGATGCAGAATGGTCGAGTTGTGGTTATGCTTCTCGTCAGTTGAAGCCACATGAGGGGAACTATCCCACCCATGATCTGGAGCTTGTAGTAGTGATCTTTGCTTTGAAGATTTGGCGATGTTACTTGTATGATATGAGGCTCGATATATTCTCTGATCATAAGAGTTTGAATTATCTCTTTACCCAGAAGGATTTGAACTTGGGACAGCGAAGATGGGTTGAGTATATGGAGGATTATGACTTCGACCTACAGTATCATCATGGAAAGGCCAATGTTGTAGCTGATGCACTGAGTAGGAAGTCTCATGGTGCACTAGCTGCACTAGTGTTTGAAGACTGGAAGAACTCAGTTGCGATTGGTGATTACAACTTGCAGTACTTCGAGAATAAAGGTGTTGCTTGCCTGAGCAACATTCTGATTTCACCATCTCTTCTCCAGACTGTCCAGCAGAGTCAGTGGCAAGACAAGGAGTTGAGGACAACCTGGAACCGACTTCAAAATGATGAACAGTTAAATGGTTGGAGCACTAACAGAGAAGGGCTTTTGCTTTTCAATGGGAAGTTGGCTGTAGCTCATGACCCTAATTTTCGAGAAACCATTCTAACTGAGGCTCACAAATCAAGGTTTGTAGTACATCCGAGTAGTACTAAGATGTACCGAGACTTGAAGCGACAATATTGGTGGAAAGGTATGAAGAGGGATGTGGCTACTTTTGTGGCTAAGTGTTTGACTTGTCAGCAAGTCAAGGCTGAACACTAGAGGCTAGCTGGGTTTCTAAGATGTACCGGGACTTGAAGCGACAATATTGGTGGAAAGGTATGAAGAAGGATGTGGCTACTTTTGTGGCTAAGTGTTTGACTTGTCAGCAAGTCAAGGCTGAACACCAGATGCTAGCTGGGTTACTTCAGCCGTTACCTATTCTAGAGTGGAAGTGGGACAAGATCACAATGGACTTTGTGACCAGTTTGCCGAAGACCTTGAGGAAGAACGATGCAGTTTTGGTGATAGTCGATCGGTTGACAAAGAGTGATCACTTTATACCGATCCGAATGGACTACTCTCTTACTAAGCTCAGTAGACTATATGTGGAGAACATCATATGCTTGCATGGTGTGCCTTTAAGCATAGTTTCTGATAAAGATCCAAGATTTACTTCTAAGTTTTGGAGAGCCTTGTAGAAAACGTTTGGTACGCAGTTGGATATCAGTATAGCTCACAATCCTGAGTCAGATGGTCAGTCTGAAAGGACTATTCAGATTCTTGAGGACATGCTATGTTGTTGCATACTGGACTTTGGTGGGAACTGGGATGACCATCTTCCTTTAGTGGAATTTGCTTACAATAATAGTTACCAAACCAGTATGGGTATGGCTCTATATGAAATGTTATATGGGAGGCCGTGTAGATCGCCTTTATGTTGGGCAGAACCAGAAGAGCATGTTACTCTCGGACCTGAACTGATTAAGAAGACTACTAGGAAGATAAAGGATATCAAAGAGAGACTCAAGGAGATTCAGAGTCACCAGAAAAGTTATGCTGACCCTAAGAGGCGTGAGATAGAGTTCGATACTGGTGATTCCGTGTTCTTGAAAGTGACTCCAAGACATGGTGTTACAAGATTTGGAGTTAGGGGTAAGCTTGCTTCAAGGTATATTGGTCCCTTTGAGATCACTGAGAGGATTGGACCAGTGGCATATTGCTTGAATCTACCTGCACAGTTGGGCCACGTGCATAATGTATTTCACGTGTCGATGTTGAAGAAGTACACACCGGACGCATCTCATGTTATCCAGTTCGTTCATGTACCGATCCAAGAAGATGTGTCCTATGGAGAGCAGCATGTTCGCTTGTTGGCTAGAGAATTGAAGGTGCTTCACAACAGAGAGATACCACTTCTCAAGGTGCTTTGGGAACATCACAAGGAAGACAAGGCTACTTGGGAACTCGAGACAAAGATGTACAAGAAGTACCCTCATTTGTTTAACTTTTATTTAGAAGTTGTATTGTGATGGAAACCTTGACTTGTATTTTGAATTTCGGGACGAAATTCTTTTATGGAGGGGAGAATGTAAAAACCCGGATTTTGGGAGGGTAATTTGGACATTTTACCGATTCTCCGGATATAATATTGTAGGGATTAATTTGCAAAAGTTTTGTGCAGAGGGACTAAATTGCAAATTTTGGGGGACTAGATTAATAGAGATTTGAAATTTTGGGACTTATTTGTAATTTTTCAAAAATTTGACAGCCTATTCAAAATAGGCCATGTGGCCTGTTCACTTATCTCTCTTCTCTCTCTTCTTCCCCAATTTCTCTCTCTCTCGGCCGCACCACTGCAAGACGTCGCCGAGCCGCCGCCAGCCACCGTCTGCCCGTGCCACCGACCGGCGAAGGATTGCTGTGCCACGCTGAAGCTCCGCCGCTGCTCGCCAGCCGCCGATGTCTGCATCGCCGGAAATCTCCATAGAGGCCGAATCAGTTTTTTCGTCACCGGCGACGATTCCGGCCACCATTCGACCTCCAACTAGTCCTGTTGGATTCGTCTCGTCTCAAGAATCATCAAGGTATATATATCTCAACCCCATTTTGTCCAGATTGAAAGTTGCCTTTCTGGGCATTTCGAGTTTATGGTTGTTGTTTTTGATCTGGCCATTGGATTGTGTTTTTGAGTTCATTTTTGGAATGTACTCAGAAAATAGAGAAGTTTGATATATATATTGTGTGGTTTGGTGATTGGCACAAAAATCAAGATCAGACGGTCGAGATTTTATCTAGTTTTACGTGCCATCGGCCCAGTGTGGGCCCGGACTTAAATTGGACAAGTTATATGTCTAACCTAGCTATTTTGGGTGCTAGGAATTCAGTGAAGAGGTCCGTTTGTGGAATTGAAGCTCTAGTGAGAAGTTGGTTTTTCGCAAGAGGATGATCGAGGGATTGGAATTGGTTCCCGACCCTCCGGGTGACGTCAACGACACCTTGAGGATTCGATAACGTGATATTGCTATTCGAGCGAGGTAGGGACTCAATTACCTCTGTTTTATATCGTTTTCGTATAAAAATTACTTTCTGCAACATATAAGAATAAACGTGATTTTTAGACTATTTAAATGTCTGTGATGGGAATTGGTTGTATGAGATATATACTGTATTGCTCTAGGAATTTTCTGAGTGCAGGTTATTTTGGGTATATTAAAAATAGAGTCATTATGCTGCTCATTTTTCTATAAAATCCTAGTATGTTGATTTTACCGAAAAACCAGAGCACGATCATTTTCACACTTCAGTTCTGTATTGCACGTGTCATAGGATCATACATGAGCACCATATTAGCATCGTGGGTCTACAGTGTGGCGCTGTATGACCCACCATCGGTGAAAGTCCGTAACTTGCGTGGGGTTTTGTTACTTCTGATTACCTCCCCATTTGGCAGGTGTAGGCAATTCGGTTGCCCCTCCAAGTTTGGTAGGCGACACACGGATGTCCCCTCTGGGTATGGGCTAAGGTATCAGGCAGACTGTTAGGCATACTTAGTGCCATCATCCTGGGTTTCTATAGATGAGAGAACGTGAGCTCATGGGTATAGGTTGATTTGTGTCATGTGCATATGGATTGAATGGTTTTGATTATACTGCTTTTTATATATATATGGATTTTTGGTTTGGATTATATATATATATAGATATATATATATATGTTTTGGACTAAACTAACCATGCAGGAATTCCTCATCACTAAAACGTTTCGATCGAGGTAATTGTTTTTCCTACTGAATATTTTATGCTCACCCCCTACCTTCCTCCTCAGGTGGTGTTCAATGTGATCTTGGTGATCAAGAGGAATAAGAGGTCATCTAGACTGCAGTTCGTCTCTTGGTAATGCTAGGAGTTTATTGTCGTAGTCTTTGGAATATTTGGGTTTTTTATTAGCATTGAACCAAGATTACTGCTTTCCATTTGGTCTGCAAACTTATATATGCCATTCTGGTATTTGACTTTTTGGTGGATGATGATGATGCTTGGTTTTATATTTGATTTTGCGTTTTTAAATAATTATTCAGTCTATGTTTAATGGTGTATATGAACTGTGGGAGTGGTTCACGGGATGGAATTCCGATTATTTTAATTAAATAGACCGTTTTTATAAAAATATAACTTTTGATATTTTTCAAATAAATAAGGAATTTCCCACCTTTGTTAAATTCCCTTTCTACCACTAACCCAGGTTTTGGGTCGTGACATGCATACTTATCCATAGTTTATTCTTAGTTTCCAAATGACCAATAAGGGCATAACACGTAATCTTCTTGTTTGATTATATGTCATAACATTTATGTTTTCTTATTTTACTCTAAATGTACGCCAATATTTTGTACGAATTGTCTACTGATTTTAAATCAGTCATTTTGATTGATAAATCACAAGAGTTGGTGGTTTTGTCAAAGTTCATTCCTGATAATTAATATCCTTGTTGAGGTATTTATTATCTTACTAAAGATAATGAACACCCTTATTGAGGCGTTTATTATCTTACTGCAAAATTAATTCGAAACAAAGATGTTTGTATTCGATTATATTTCCCTATATGTTTAATTGAGAATTATACTTACAGAATTTAATTGTGAATTGAATTCATTAAATTCAATTATGAATTGGATTTATTTTATGACTTTTTGTCTAATTGGGAATCTTATTATTTTGCAGCTTGAGGAAATATTATTTCATAGGATGGACAAGGTTTCTAGAAAGAGGAAAGAGACAAAGGTATATAGTACAATGAGTAAAATAAGGACATTTATGGAGACATCTCAGCATTCAAAGAGTTTGAACAATAGTCAACATGAGGATACCTCAACTGAAAAGAGGTCAGGAGCTTCTTCAATAGTTAGGTTGTTTGGGAGGCCAAGCAAATCACTCTCTGCTGAGAATAGAAGAGATCTCTGGCTAGTGGACTCAGGATCTAGTACAAATATCTGCAGAGACAAGAAATGGTTCATTGAACCAAATCAATTAAATAATGCTGGTCGTGATGTGAAATTGATAGACAATCGAAGAGTTCGAATAAAGGGCATAGGTGATGCTTACCTCAAGATCAATGAAAGCTCTATGATCTTGAAAGATTATTATTACGTACCGGAATTTAGTTTAAATGCTCTTTCAATATCGAAGATGTTTAAAGAAGGCTATTGCTTCGAGTTTGACAAGAAGGTGAAAGTCTTCTATAATAATCTATTGTACTGTATGGGAGAAATGCAGAATGGACATTATGTCCTAACCCCAAAGCCACAAAATAACCATCTTCAATCATGAGCATTACTACACTCCAAGAAATGGTGAATGATATCAGGAAAGAGCGTAATACCATCAATTGGTATAAGCGAATCGGACACATGCCATGCTCAGAAATTTGTAGACTTACGGAGCTGGGTCACTTGTTTGAAGTAGACATCAGGAAAGACATAGACTGTGAGGATTGCAAGAAGCCTATAAAGTACAAGCGTCGTTATGAGAAAGCTGAGGTATGTTTAGAGTGCGTACATATGCATATCTGTGAACCTATAGAGGTAGTTTCTTACAACAAGCATACATTGTTTATCACCTTTGTTGATGAATATTCGGACTTCGATCAAGTCTATTTTCACAAGAGATACGATGAAGTCCCAGATGCTTTCCATGAGTTCGACAGAAAGGTGCAAATACAATATGACACCAAGGTCAAGAAGTTCAAGATTGAAGCCAAACATAAAGATATGGATTCTTTTTGAGAGCTACTGAGGCCAACACTAGCCAATCTTGCTATTCCTTATGAATATATGACTATCTATGAGCATAGTTATATAGGAGCTGCTGAAAGGTACAACATCAGACTCAAGCAAACCATAGAGCTGATGTACAAGGAGTCACTACTGTCCTATAGATGCTGGAATTATGCTATAAGGATAGCTTCGTATATCCTCAAATTTATTCCATTAGATAGAGTTGCTTCGACACCTTTGCAGATATGGATGGACTATGTAGAGAGGTTAAAGCATCTGAAGGTATGGGGTTGCGAAGTATACGCATGCAAGAAAGTGGGAGACGAAGTTGAAAGAATTCAGAAAAGTGTTTTCTGCTTGGCTATCCAAAGGAAGAAAAGGGCTATATTCTTTACAGACGATCTACGAATACTATCTTTATCAGCACAAGTGGAGACTTTCTGGAGGATGAGAGAGAAGTCCGTCAAGAAAATGATGAGAGAGAGCTTTTGATCTTCATTGCTTTTCTTAGTCATTAAGTTCTTAGTTGAACCCTTAGTTTTTGCTTTTATTAATTTTTGGTCGTTTGGAATATTTTGGAATTTTTAGTATGTTATTTTTAGTAACTGTTTTTTGGACAAGTGGGAGATTGTTAGGATTTTTACCCAAAAAAGCAGATTTCTAATTTTACCCTTTTAAATATAAACAACTTTCTCTTATATACAATTATGATATTTGCTAGATTAAACTATCTTAGTTGAATAGTTTATTCATCTGAAAAAGATTCCATGACTTTATAAGTGTATAAAGAAACAAATATGATTAAGCGTTAATTATGGGGAGACTTGTTTCTTTATCTTAGTCTAAATGAAGAAGTTTACAATCTGTAAATAAAGATGGAATACTTTATTTACTATAGGTTGTAGTGTTTGTCTATCTCAATGGGAATGATGTGTCTCAAATCATTGAATTATCTGACTTCTGATAGAAACACTAATACAACATAAACAAGTTATGTGTATTGAACTGGATCAGGTAATATAAAGAATTGGAGTGCCATAACTCAATTCTTATATTATCACAAATTAGCTCTTAGCATATAGATCTTAATCCTTGATGTTTTACTGGACTTACTTTCATGGGTTATAGCTTTTTGATTTGTTAAAAGACTAACCTCTATGAAATTAGAGGTAAACTCTGGCATATTGGAGGTTATGACTTAAGAATTAATGGGAATACCAAATAATTAAGAACACTGTACATTAAGATCACTTTAGATTCTTTCAAGATTTATGGAATAATTAAATCTAAGATCTTCGTATTCACTTTGTGAATTGGTTGATAATTTTGTCTAAATGGCCATTGAGAACAAAATTATCGATAACATTATTCCTTGATAGAAATATGGTAACTTAAAGGCAAATAGGTGTTGGAGGAGTATTACGGTAATTTCACCTATCCAACTACGACATTGTATAGGGATTCTATATGTGGAATAGAATATGCTAGATGGATCGGTTAATCAAGGTTAGTTAATTAAATCTCTATAAAAGGCATGACATTTAATCTAAGAGTGCAGTATTGAGCTTTTAGTGGAGTGTCCTATTTACTAATAATATTTATATAAATACCATAATAAGAGTTATTATGTATTTATCATATTATTGGAGCTTAGATTATTTGGATCCATTAGGTCCCATGTCTAGCTCAATTAAGCTTATTAATTGGTGGTGGTATTTGTGAAATTAAACTGTGTAAAATAATAATTCTACATAGAAGTTGGTATTTTTATAAATAAGTTTCATGAGTTGGACATATTTATAAAAAAATACATACAAAGCCCAAATTGGAGAACAAGCCCAATCCTAATTGGATTAGGGTTAATAGTTTTGGGTCCTACATATATAAGATATATGAGAGAAAAAACTACATAGTAACTCTTAGAGAGTCACACGCATAAGGCACAGAGAGAGAGAGAAGAATTCGGCCACCTTAGGCTAAGTGAGAGAGAAAAAGTTTTTTATCATCTCACAGTTCCATCTCACATCTCAATGTTCCATAAGATCAAGAAGGCATTCTTGATCGTTCTCCTACATAGGTTTCAACTTGGTGCCTACTTATCTCATCAATCAAAAGCAAGAACATAGACAAGAAGATCTAGAGTTGGAGGTCTGATCACTATCAACAAGGAGATCAAAGCGGAACACACTACAAGAGGTAAACCCTAATCTCATCTCTAGGGATTTTGTATCTAGATTTGATTTATGTTGTACATGATCCTATATATGATACATGTGTGTTATATAGTTATGAAAAACTGTTTTCATGTAAAAATTTTAAAATCTAAATCTGCTAATTTTTCTGCTACGTTTATGATATGACATGTATTTTCCATATCTACATACATGCATGATTTTCCTAAGTGTTAGGTCAATTTTTCCTACATGCGGTAGATATATACAGTATTTTGAAAAATGAGCATCTCATGCTCATTGGAGGTGACAAAAATGCTCTTAACATGGCTATGGCACATTCCAAAGTACCTAACAAGATGGATATTGAGACGTGGGGATGCTGTTGCAATCTTTTTGACTCTATATAGTTTCGGATTAGTATGTGACTATGAATTATTTAATTATTATTAATTAATACAATATTTTATTTTAATTAATTTTTTCATACAGGTGATGTCTGAAAGAAATGTTGCGAATAGGGCACATTAGTTAGTTATAAGCAAATAATGAGCCGCTTCCATTGCTCACAAACGATATAAGAAAGTAATAAAATTGTGATTTTTCTTATAATATTTTTTTATTTTTAAAACATTAAATTTTAATAATAAATTATGTTACCTTAAATATTTTTGCAGCATAATCCTAGTACTGGCGAGCTTCAACCGATTGTAGAGAGTTTCAAGAACTATTACTTCACTGAACGGACTGGATGACAGAGTGTACAATTTAAGGCCAATTACGTATGTCATTAACTAAATTTTTAAAACAAAATCTCTCTTTTTTTTAATATACTAATTTTAATCTTTTTTGCAGAATAAGATGCTTGAGATTCAGAACACTCAGTCTCAAGCATCTTCTCAATCTGGTTCTAACTCATCCGCTTCTATCACTGATGCTCATATTGCAGATGAGGTTCTCCGTACGCATCGTGGATTTAGGAGAAGTGTCGGACATAAATTGAGTAAATTTATTTCTAATACTAATTCTGCTCTACCAGACTTTCCACTGCCAGTATCTGAGGATGTCTAGTAATAAATACAAGAGAGTCAACAATATATGACAACAGCCCAGAAGTGAGAGGTGGCCACTCAAAAGATTATAGCTCAACAACAACGATCACTAGACACTCAGGTGGCACAGATAACACATATGCAGAGGATTTTGTCATCTTTAGTACCAGATGTCAACATGTCTAGCCCTACTCATATCTATCCAGGGTCCACTTCAACATCGTTTGGCGCGATGCCCCTTCCCTCGCCATTTCCATCTCGTTTCACCCCTCCTCCATCACCTCAACCGACTCGTCAAGAAGATGAGAGTGAAGAAATTGAGGACGAGGATTTAGGATTGTAGACTTATTTTTAGTTTTGAACAACTTTATTTAATATTAATATCATTTGAAATATTATTTTATTTATTTTTTTAGTAATTATTAATTTATTTGGTTTATCTTAATGTAATTTTATTTATTTAAATCTAAATTAACTTTTATTATTAAAAAAATAAATATATAAAAATAATTATTTTAAATTTATTTAAAATAATTAATTACTAAAAAAATAAAAATTCCATATAAAGCGGCGACAATTTGTCATCGCATTAGGTCATTAATTTAATTAATTATTTAATAAAAAAAATCACTCTAAAGTGGTGACTTCTGCCAGATGACATTTTTGTAGACTTTTTAGCAGGGACTAATGTCGCCGTTATAAATTTTCTAATATGGGGACCATATGTGTTGTCGCTTTAGGTATCTATACTAACGAATTTTTAGCGACAACTCTAAAATGACGATAATCTAAAGTAGAGACATTGTCGCCGCTTTAGATCTAAAGCAGCAACATTATAATTTATAGTAGAGATATTTGTCTGCTTTAGATCTAAAGTAACGACATTATGATTTATAGCGGCGATATTTGTCACCGCTCTATTCTTATTTTGTTGTAGTGATTACTTCTTTACAAGTATTTATTTCTACCACACAAGCTAAACTAAATTTGGATCAATGTTCATGATTAGGTTTGTCACGACATGGAAACCTAGGACAAACAAGAGCGCAACACAAGCACGTCGCTTTGATTATTCTTCTACTTCACTTGTGTTAAAATAGATTAATATTGTTCGGCTGGCGGTGATAAATCTTGAAACCTTCACTTTTAGTCTTTCCGATTTGTAGTCATGCGTACAATGAAGTCAAAGGACTTTTGTTTTCGAAACTAGATGGTCCACGGACGCTAAATATGAAGTCTAATGACTAACGATCCGGGGAAATTGATTAGCCTTTTGCATGTAGATGCATATACCCTCCAACCTAATAAATGTTCTTCTCTTGTTGGTAATATATATATATATATATATATATATATATATATGTCCATTAGTGATCTGAATAAGGTGAAGAAGGAAATTAAGAGAAATGTTTTTGAAATTGTCTAGGTGGGTATGTCATACCTGTCTTCTACTAGCCATAAGACGCTTTTTTTGAATTATTACTAATTATTCTCATACAACTGATAAAGAGATACTACTAAAAATGTTTACTATCACGGCGCATGTATGGAAGCGCCGTGATAATTGATTAACTATCACGGCACTTAACAAGCGCCGTGATAAATGGGAAAATACCACGATGCCTAAAAAGCGTCTTGGTATTTAACTTTCACGGCGCCCATAAGACACCGTGATATACTTATATAAAGGACCCAAAAAAACGAGGCCATGTCACTTCCCTCTTACTTTTCTCATTATTTTCCCTCATCACTTCCAACCGTGGCCAGTCTCCGCCTTCCACCATTTTCACCATTTTTTCTGGTAAACAAGGTATGTTTAAGCTTTTAAACTCATTTTTGTCACTAAAATTAGATTACCCATTGTCTTAACCATGATTTTGACCAATTATTTTGTAGAAATTTCATGTTTTAAGTTATATTTGAAAGAGTTTATATTTAGAACCTTAATTTATCAAATGTGAATATCTTGAGCATGCATTGCTAATCTTTACTCTTGTAATGCCGAGTTAGACTATTTATTTAGTAGAAATCTTATTTTTGAGTATGTTTTGCTATTTAAGAGCAAATTAATCCAAATTTGTTATTATTTTGTTACTATTTTTTTTTTATTTTAGGTGAAATGTGAGTTCATTTAGTTGTAAAAAGTTTCAAATTGAAGGTGTATTATGTGAATTTATACCAATTTCATGTTTATTTACTAGAAATCATATATTAGGTTATGCTTTCTAATTTCCATCCTTAGTGTCAATTAATCTAAATTTATGCAATTTTAATTAAATATTGTGTAATTTTTTAGAAATTTACATATTCAATGTTTAATTTAAAGTATTGTAGATTATAGATGTTTAATTTTATTTATCATTTTAATTTACGTATAGGTTTTAGTAGAAGTTAGAGTACTTATATTACTTGTGAATTAGCAAACTGAGCAAACTGAGGTATGTTTTCTCAAATTTTTTTTCTTTTATTGACTTATGCATGTCGCTTTCATATTGGTTTTATCTTATTATTTTCGAAAATTTAAACTAGATGAGATATGATAACATATAGGAAATTGTATGTTGTGGTGATATGATGATGTTATAATTGTGTGGGATTGGTTGAGTTTATTATTTGTATTGATATTATTTTGCCATATGTTATATTTGGTTGATTGACAAATTGTTTGTAACAAATGAGACTATTTAAAAATAAATTAAGTTCTGAATTTGGTAGTTTGCTATTGAAAATGTCAAAGATTCCAATTCAATTCCATGTCCATGAATTAAATGTGGAAATTTGCAAAAGATAGGTGTTAAAAAGATAAAAGAACACTTATATTTCAATGGAATAGATCAAAGTTACAAACAATGGATTTGGCATGGTGAAAAGTTTCCAATTACTGGATTTTCATCAAAGAAGAGTATAAGAGATGATTATGAGTTATATTTAAATGATGATCTTTTTGAAATGATTGATGATGCACAGTATGAAACAGATGTACATCTTATTAAGTTTCAATCATTGCTTAATGATGCGTAGAAACCGATCTATCCGGGTTGTATGAAATTTACAAAGTTATCTGCATTATTGAAATTGTATAATTTGAAAGCAAGACATGGATAGAGTGATAAGAGTTTTTCAGACTTGTTAGCTTTACTAGGAGAGATATTGCCAAATAATAATGAGATGCTACCTTCCTTTTATGAGGCTAAAAAGACTTTATGCTCATTGGGTATGTAATATGAGAAAATTCATGCTTGCCCAAATGATTGTATTTTATATCGAAAGAAATTTAAAGATACAATTTGTTGTCCAGTATGTGGTGAGCCTAGGTGGCAATAGAATAAGAATTCTAAAGAGGTAAAAGTTGGAACTCCTGCTAAGGTTTTATGGTATATTCCTCCAATTCCTCGTTTTACCCGTCTATTCCGAAATCGTGAGCATGCTAAAGATCTAATATGGCATGCGAATGAGAGAATAGAAGATGGTAAACTTAGACATCCAGCCGATTCACCGGCTTGGAAAACAATAGATTACAAATGGCCTTCTTTTGGAAGTGATCCAAGGAATCTTCGTCTTTGTCTATCTGCAGATGGTATTAATCCTCATACAACTCTAAGTAGTAAATACAGTTGTTGGCCTGTAATACTTGTAATCTATAATCTTCCTCCATGGTTGTGTATGAAAAGAAAGTTTACACTTCTTACAAGGTTAATATCAGGACCTAGACAACCTGGTAATGACATTGATGTATATTTAGCCCCGTTGATTGATGAGTTGTGAAAGCCTATAATGCATATAATGACGAAGATTTTACTCTCAAGGCTGTTTTACTATAGACAATCAATGACTTCCCTGTATATGAGAATTTTTCTGGGTTTTCCACTAAAGGATATAAAGCATGTCCTATTTGTGATGAGAAAACAAGTTGTCAGTTCTTAACACATGCAAGAAAATTGAGTTATATGGGCCATAGAAGATTTTTACCTCGCAGACATGTATACAGAAATTGGAAAAAAGCATTTAAAGGTTCTCAAGAATTTGAATTGGCACCACAACCTTTAACTAGGACAGAGATACTAGAAACAGTCTCTAAGCTCAAATTTAGGCTTAGAAAGATTAAAATAAGTGATATCAGTAAGAAAAGAAAAAGACGCAGTAATGTGAAGGTTGTAAAAACCCCAAAGAGTTGTTGGAAGAAGAAATTTATATTCTTTGAGTTGGAGTATTGGCAACATTTATTTTTGAGACATAACTTAGATGTCATGCATATTGAGAAGAACATATGTGATAGTATAATTAGAACTTTATTAAATATTCCAAGAAAGAATAAGGATAGTATTGGTGCCCATATGGATCTTGTTGACATAGGTATTCGAAAAGAGTTAGCTTCTAAAGTAGGGGAAAAGCGAACATATTTACCCCCTGCTTGCTTCACATTGAAAAAGGAAGAAAAATATCAATTGTGTCAATCTTTATTTAATGTGAAGGTTCCTGAAGGCTATTCTTCTAATATTAGAACATTAGTGGATATGAACAATTTGAAACTAGTTGGACTCAAATCTCATAATTATCATACACTAATGTAACATCTATTACCTATAGCGATCAGGTCCCTATTACCTAAAAATGTTCGATATGAAATCACCAGATTATGCTTATTTTTAATAGAATTTGTTCTAAGGTGGTCGACGTATCCAAGTTAGACGAACTACAATGTGAACTTGTTGTAACATTGTGCATGTTCGAGCAGTTTTTTCCTCGTAGTATTTTTGATATAATGATACATCTTACTGTACATTTGGTTAGAGAAGTGAAGTTATGTGGTCTTATTTATTTGAGATGGATATATCCATTTGAGAGATATATAAAAATTCTAAAAGGATATGTTAGAAATTGAAGCCGGCCAGAAGGATGCATTGTAGAATGTTATATCGTAGAAGAAGCTGTTGAGTTTTGTTCTGAGTATTTGGCAAATGTAGAAGCTATCAGAGTACCCGCTTCTTCAAATATTAATAAAAGCATAAGTAGTGGTATCGTATATACAGTTAAATGAGAACAACTAGACCAAGCATATCGTACTGTGTTACAAAATATAGCTGAAGTCTAACCTTTCATCGAGTAAGCTTTATTGTGAATTAGATTTGTATTGATTGAATGTTGAATTCTTTAACAATAATGGTTTACTTTGGGGATGATTTGTTGAAGGGAGCATATAAATTGGGTTGAAAAACAATTCCCAATGAAATCAAAAAGAAAGAAATGGATCCATGATGAACATCATCGAACTTTTATTAGTTAGTTTCGCGAACGGGTAATTCCAATTAGTTGTTACAATTAATAATTTGAATTCATTTTTTCCCTATTTTAGAGTATGAGTACTAATATGTTGGGTTTTCTAATTGTTAATTTTGCATTTTGAATAGATTGTAGTTGAAATGAACAAGGCAACATATAATCTATCTGATATATTCAGATGGATATCACGTGGACCATCATTGGATGTAATTAAATATAATGCTTATCAAGTTAACAGTGTTCTCTTTTGCACAAGAGACCACGACAACATAAGAACAACCCAAAATAGTGGGGTAAGTATTGTTGCAAAAACTATACAATTTTCAAGTTCGAAGAATAAAAACCCAATAGAGGGTGATATGGTATACTATGGCATTATCGAGGAAATTTAGGAACTTGATTTTGTCACATTTCAGTTCCCAATGTTTATGTGTCAATGGGTGAAGAGTAAGCATGGGGTTAGAGAAGATGAGTTAGGCTTCACTTTAGTTGATCTAAACCTGATAGGTCACAAGAATGATCCATTTATATTAGCAACACAAGCAAAACAAGTATTTTACATCAATGATCCACTTGGTGCTCGATGGTCAATTGTTCTTGCAACAAAACCAAAAGAATATCAAAATTTAGGAGTTGAACATGAGAACGAAATACTTGTTGCTCATGAAATATTCTTAAAAGGAGTTTCGGTAGAGGCTTTGATGGAAGACGTTAATGAAGGTGATGTTACATGTTTACGAGATGATGGGAAAGGTATTTGGATTGATAATCAAAGAAAGAAACCAATGAGGTACAAATCAAATAAGTTATATATTTTTGTTTTATTTTTATATCTTTATGGATTGATGTTTTGTTTTTTTAAATATATTATCTCTTATGTTTACATGCTTATTATTTTATATTTTAATTTTTGATTTATATTTGTAATTTTAGTATTTAACATGTAATTATTGACATGGAAAATGAAGGTGCAGATGATGTTTATCAATTTACACCATCACAGAGTAGTCAAGGTAAAAGAAAACACAAAAAGAAACCAAGAGGAATGACTCAAATGAAAGAGATGATTATAAAAAGAAGTGATAACAAAAAAGAAGTTGTCACGTACAATGAATGAGGACAACCAACTAGGGATGAAAGTAAACATTTGGTGAGCTTTTGTGGCCTTATGATTCGTCGTAAGATCCCAATAAACATTGATAACTAGACGCTTGTACCAACAGACCTAAAAGATGAGCTCTGGCATATGAACATGAATCTTTTTCTTTCATATTTATTAGAATATATATTTGATATTAACATTATTTTTTTTACATTGTAGGAAACATTTGTATTGGACTACAAACCAAAAAAATAAACTTTAAAAAGTTGTGGGAAAATGTGGAGAGATTTTAAGTCTAGGATTACAACTGAACTAATTTTTGAGTATAGACATACTTGTCCAGAGTTATTAGAGCACCCTCTAGCATCATATGTACCGTGGATTGAACCTCAAGTTTGGGATGAGTTTGTTAAGAAAAGAGTAAGTGTAAAATAGGAGGAAGCTAGGAAAGTACAACAGGGAAGAGCAACGCAAAATAAATATCCACATCGAATGTCTCGCTTGGGTTATGTTGGATTAGAAGCTAAGATTGAAAAAGACGAAGGCCGATGTGGTATTGATAGATCCGAGCTATGGAGTAGAGGGTGCGTCCCTAAAAAAGGAGGTCATACTGAGAAATCAAAGTGATTGTTGATAGAATTATAAGTTGCTTATTACAACATATTGATTATATTAATTAGTAATTTTGTTAAAAGTATAGCATAGTCTAATGTTCAATTCTGTACATGTTTTGTAGGAAGATTATAATCAACAATTCCAAGAGGGAAATTTCGAGATAGACGGTTCTAATGATATCTTAACAATGGCTTTAGGCATTCCTGAATATTCTGGACGTGTGCGGGGAATGGGATTTCACGTTAGCCACAGATAATATTTTCATCAACCTACTCTAACAAAGAAGCAACAATCATTTGATTTGAAACAATGGCAAGATGAACAAATACGCAAGAAGCAACAAATGCTTAAAGAACAAGAAGAACGGTTCAAAGCAGAAATTGCTAAGATTCAAGCTGGACAACAAAGTAATGTTGGTGGTTCTAATACAACTTCTTCACGGCCAGAAGTTCAAAGGGAAGAAGTGCAACCATAAGAGATACATGTAAATCCAATGATGGCTATAGGAACATCTTCACTAGTCAAAAAAGTATGTTTATATGAGTATCTTTCTATAAGTTGTTTATTAACTACTTGTATTTATAAATTATGTTTGATTTTCTATATTGTAGAACCAACCATGCAAGCTTGCAGTGGGGTCTCGTGATAACATAGTTGCTTTAGGACATGTACAAGAGTCAACCTCATCAACTATTATTCA
>JXTB01000120.1:560432-623737 GCA_002914805.1 Parasponia andersonii
TCGGCTTAGCTCTCCGTGAAGAAATTGGTTTAACAATGATCGAGTAAGTTCTCTAATAGTTATTTTGTTATAGTTCAGTTTTTTATGGTATTTTTACTTATGGTTACTATTGCTAACCTTTTATTATTATGTTTGCGCATTTCCAATTCAAAGTTCATTCAAGATATATATAATATAGAAAAAGGGAAGAAAAGAAGACCAAATGGTCCAGTTTATAATTTAATAAAAGTACTAAACTTGAATTATTAACACTTGTTGGGTGGAAGATTAATTAAAATTACTTATGTTTACTTTCTGCTTATGTATAGTGCCTAAGACAACCGACAAATGTTGAGTGCGGATTCTACATATGTAAATTTATGAGAGAAGTCATTGAACAAGCTAATGTTAAATTATTTACCACAATAGTATGTAACCATATGTTTAATTAGTTCTATTCTAATTTATAGTTTGATTGATAACTTTCTAACAAATAAGGTGTTTGAATTTGTAGTTTAATGGAAAAAATTTCTATATAAAGGATGATATCAATGGACTTCTTGAAGGATGGGTCGAAGAACTAATACAATTTCTCATTTGAGATTCTTAATCTTTATTTATTTAAACTATATGTAATCGTTGATGATCATGTTAATTTAAACTATATGGATATGATTATGATCAAATTATTATATTAATTTAATATTAATATGTAAATATATATTTATACTCCATTTTATTTTAAATATTTGGTGTATGTAATGAAGTTGGATTACATTAATAAAATTCCAGGGGGTAGTATAGATAAATACGTTACAAATACCCCTTAGAAATATGTACCACGGTGCTTATAAGGTGTCGAGGAAGATGTTATCTACCAAGGTGACTTGGTATTTAGATACTAAGGCGTTTAACAGGCGCCGTGGAAGATGCCTTTTATGGCACCTCCAAGGCGCCTTAGTAGACATCTTCCTCGATGCCTTATAAGCGCTTTGGTATTTAGGTATCTAAATACCAAGGTGCTTATAAAACGCCGTAGAAGATGCCTTTCACGGTGCCTATTAGGTGCCTTGGTAGACCTTCCACGGCGCCTTATATGTACCTTCGTAGCCAAGACTTATTACGACACCTACAACTAAGACACTTTTGTGGGCTCCGTGAAAGGCCTTTCAAGGCACTTACACCTTGAAAGGCCTTTTTTTGTTGTAGTGGGAGTTACAAATAATTAGCCAAAAAGGACCGAAGGCCACACTAATTAAGTGGTTGAACGTTTTCTCTTATACTTGTCATAAATATGGGCCAAATTCTCGAGCCAGGCCTTGTAGATTGGGCTGCATATTAGCCACTACTAGATAGGCAAGTGATTAATTACCTACGGACGGATACCAGAGATGGACAACTCCCGGTTCAAAGGGAAATAGACCACATGAGTAGGTATGTTTATGGATATTAAAATGACTTTTATAGAAGTGTCACATCATTACATTATTGGTTGATAGTTGATTCTAGAAAAAATCATAAATTATGATCATAACTATATTAATAACTTTGTGAATGTGACCCTCCTGCAAAAATCATTTGGAAAAAAACATATTGGCAGTCATTTTGGCCCAGATTACTCCTATTCTGGTCTTTCATATTTGACCTGTTAAAAAAATGGAGAATTAGGTAGCCTAACAAATGATCAAGTGATGCGATCAGTTACAAAATTTCATTTTAGGTTTGTGGAAGCAAACTACGAGTGAAAACCAATATGCAATTATAATCGTTACATTGACTCGGTACATCTAAATGTGTGGTAATTAGGGGGGAATTTTCTTTTCTTTTTGCTGAACAATATTAGAAGAAACTTCATTCATGCAGAGCCAAGACAGTTCTTAATTTCTACGATTATCATTCATAAGCCACCTACATATTTTTAGCACTATTACAACCACAAGATTTTATTCAGTTTGTGGGTGATGAAGATGGGAATGGAATAGGTATTCCTAAAGAAAACTTATTTCATTACTTGATTTGCTCGGGAAAGGCCCTTTCCAATGGAATATTCATTCCACTAAATCCGTGCATGGAATTTTCTTCTCCCCGTACTAAACAAAGTGGAAATGAGATCATTCCATTTTTCCACACCTAAATTCACATGAGTCACTTAATTGTCCTTGTTAGGGTGTACGAACAAATTCTAAACTGTCTAAACAGAGAAATGCACGTAATGAGTTTATAAACGTTTGTTTTCGTATTCTTCTAATCATTTAATTGATTAACAATATGAGATGGAACTCCAAATCCTAACAAGTGGTAGTATTCATGGGATTTCAGCTTTGTAATTAATATAGTAGCATATCTGAAAAGAGATGATGATGATAACGAAACAACTGATAAACACACCGATATTAGAAAACAATTAATTCATTTGGAATTAATCTTTATTTTTTTAATTAATATTTCTCCCTATTTCTTATTATTTTTTCTTTTAACTATTCTATTTTATTTTTTCTAAAAAAAGGTTTTATATATAATAGTAAATTAATAAAACATATTATTCTTCAAAAGAAATTAATTATACATTTAGTTTTAGAAGAAGGACATTTTGGTCACATATATAGAAGGAATTAATACAGAAGTAATTACATTCCCTTCTAGTAGGCAACCATGGTAGTTCTCATCCATGAATACGTACTAATTTCATAGTTCCAACCAAACAAGTGATTAGTTTCGTTCACCATTTTATTACTGTTCTTATTTCATAGCCATTATACCATGTTATCATTATTATTAATCCATTACTGAATTTACTGTTACGAGCTAACTATAACCAAACGCATGAAAATTGTCAACATAGTTTTTCTTAAAGTTGGCGCGCAAGCGTGATGATTGTAAAAACCAGATTTTAAAAAGGGCAAAAGAGTCATTTTTTAACATAATAGTAATTTGGTAATTTCAATTTTTCTGAATATTTGATTAAAATATTATGATTATTTTATTGGGTACTACAATTATAAAAAATTGCTTAAAAGTCCTCAGAAAATCCCATCTTCTCACTTTAAGTGCTTAGAAGAGAGAGAGAAGAAACTCTCTGCCGAAGCTCAACGACGCTGCACTGCCGCCCTCTGCTGTCCACATGCTGGCCTGCACCCACCACTAGCCACTGAAGAAGCCCCACCTGTCGTCACCGCCCGATGAAGTTGGCACCAATATCAATGTGAAAACCTTGATTTTAAATTAGAGGTATTCTTGTCTTTCCATAAATTAAGGGGAAAAAATTAAATTAATAAAAGGTTGGCTAAAAGTTAAATTAAAATTGAAAGAAGAGTCAAAGAGAGAGAATTCTTTGAAGTTCGGGTCAATGTCGTATTTATAAGGATGTAAGTGAAGAACAAATGTAAAGCTTGGGCCATAGTATAATTTTAAAACTTATTTTGACCAGCCCATTAAGGATACATGTCAAAATTCCCCCCAAAATCCCTAAAACTCTCTCCCTCTCACATTCTTTCGCTCCCCCTATCTTCTTCTTCCTCTTATTCATGAAACTTTGGAGAATGAAAATGTGGTTTAAGATAGGAGAACAGGTGGTAGATTTGTGGAAAATAGCTGAACAATGTGAGAAAAATTAAAGTCTGAAATTGTGACATGTATCTAAATATTTTAAAAAATTAGTATTTTTATAACTTTTGTATTTAGATTCTAATTGAGCCCAAATTCGAGCTAGAGGCCTCGAAATTAAAATTGGACTTCAGAATTGGACTAAGTAAGATCAAGAGACAAGTTTTGATATAAAACATCAATAGGTTTTGAGGTGGCACAAAATCCAAGATACAAGATTCGGGATTTCGCCCCAATTTGCATGCCACGGTCCTGGTCTCGACCTAGGGCCCCAATTAATCGAATTATATGTCTAACTTAGCATTCTTTAGCACTCAAAATTCAGTGGTGATCTTCGTTTCACAATTTAAGGTTTCATTTGGCAAGTTGCCCCTAAAAGTGAGCTCACGAGATCTCGAAACAACCCTTCGAGCAATTGGATGACCAACAGTAGAATCTATGGGCGTCGGTAGCTTAACTTAACTATCAAGACGAGGTAGGGGTTCAATTACCATGTTTTATACCTATTTTGTTTAAAAATATGCATTATGACCTATTTCTTGAAATTGTTGATTTTCATGGATTTCAATGATTTTATTAGGTATTTGGTGAACTGTTGAGATATATTAGATAATTTAGGAATTAGTTTGTATAATTTTTATGCAAGTTTAAAATTTCGGTCTTGGAAACATACAGCCGTTATGCTGCCTAGTTTTCTGCAAATCTCATAATAACACTAATGAGTTTTAAAGCATGATTTTCTTGATATACTTGATGCATGGTTATTACACACTCTATAATTTATTATACCTACCATAGGATCATACACTTGAGTTCCATTTTAGTACCATGGTATTTAGATTGTTAGCGAGTTACTGCAACACTAGGTAAGAGACCTAGGCTCCCTATGCAGGATTTGCCGACATACCTTCGAGTAGTATCAGGATACTGGATACCTCTGTTTAAGAGGTATTACAGGACCATGATAAGAGGATGAGAGCTAATACTTATAGTTAGTTGATTTTTTATATGTACAACATGATGGTAATTTTGATTTTGGTTTTGAATGTTTGATTACTCTTGATTATTTGTAAACCTGTTTTATAAATAGATTTTAGAAATGTATTAACCATGCTGGCTTGAAAAGTTGCATTCATACCAAAAAAGTAATTGAATTCCTACTGAGCATGTAAATGTTCGCCTTTTTATCTTTCTATCTCTTAAGTGATGTGTAGTGTGACTTGGGCAACTCCGAAGTGGAGTGACCAAGAGAGGAAGATTGTTACTAGTTTAGTAGTTGATAACTATTTAGTAACTCTTATTTTGGATTTGTAATAACACTTAAGGCTCATACATTTGATTTAGCCTGTATTATCTATCATGCCTACTTGTGATGATGATGGTGATGCATATATATGTTTTATGAATATTATCAATAGTCTATATCTATTGATGACCACAAATTGTAGAAATTTATAATTTGGATTATTTTTGCAAATTTTACAGAAGCTGTAGTTTTTAAACCAGCTATCATTTTTCTGAAAAATTGAAATTTCTAATATTTTTTAAAACAAATTATGAATTTTCACTTGTGAAATTCCTCTTTTGCTACTAGCTCGGAGTTTGGGTCATAATAGAAAATTTTGGTATCAGAGTAGAGATTTAATTACCTAGGATGTGACACCATTAGACTAGATTGCGATTTTTTTTTCAAAAGTACTTGCATCACTGTCTTTGGCATATGAATACATAACTATAATGCCTCTGAAAAGAAGAATACTGAAGCAAGAGAATAGGGTTAAGACTCCCCCATCATAATACCAAATTCTTGACCCTCTTGCAAACTCTTATGATACTTTATGAGCATTATCAGGTTTAAGGATAGGGCAAAATCCTGAGGCCCATCAGACTAATTTTTTAAGGACTTTGTGAAGCTCAAATCACCGTCATTTGATAGGAAACCTGATCCCACTTTGGCTAAGAGATGGCTTAGATAAATCAAGAGGACTTTTGCTGCTATTAGAACATCAGCAGAGTTCTAAGTAACCTTCACCACTTATAAGCTCACTAATGGAGCTATTATGGAGATAGTCAAGTTGACTCAGGATGTGACTAATATGACTTGGGATACCTTTGAGGGATTGTTCAGGAGTCATTATGCTAATGCTAGTCGTAAAACTACTAGGGCTACACTTAGATTTTTCTGACTCCACAAAGTTCTGGGAACCAACGAGGATATGGATATACTGGTACCAGTCCAGGAACTAGTAGCAGCTGCCCTAGCTAAGGAAGAGAAAACAAAAGGAGAAGCAAAGCTTCTAGTCAAGTTTATATAGTTATAGAGGTAGATGAGACTCATGACCACACTGGCTGAGATGTTTTTGATAGTATGATTCTCATTTTCTACTCTTGAGCTCGTCTTATTTGATTCTAGTTCATCCCATGTTGTTTACACAAATGTTGCGATTGGAATGCTTTGTGTTGGACCATGTGTTGACTTTAGGAACACCTATAGGTGGAGTTATTGATGTTTCTTCTATCTTTCATAGTTTTCTTGTTGTAATTGATGTTAGAAAGCTAGGAGATTTGGTTATGTTGCCATTGCAATAAATTGATGTGATTCATGGTATAGATTAACTATCCAAATACCGAGTGACTGTTGACTATTTCAACAAGAGAGTGACTCTTTTTCCAAAGGATGGGTATCCTATTGTTTACCAAGCTCATTTGAATCCTTTGAAACCAAGTCCTATTCTGAACACATGTATAGGTGGAAGAAAGAAACTAGAGTGCTATGGGAATTTCTTTACCATCGATAGTGAGATAGGAACTACTGATTAGTACCCTTAGATAACCATAGTTAGTGAGTTTCCAAATGTTTTTCCCAAGGATTTACCAGGGCTACCACCTGATAGGGAGATTGAGTTCTACATTGATTTGACTCTTGGAGCTCAGCCAGGTTCTATTTCAGCCTATTGAATAGGTCCAGCAGAAATAACTAAGTTGAGAAATCAGCTGCATCATCTTTTATCAAAAGGATTTATTAGGAGTAATACCTCTCTATGGGGTGCTCCTATTTTGTTTGCCAAGAATACTGATGTAACGTTTTGACTCTGTGTGGATTATAGAAGATTGAATTAGCTAACGGTGAAGAACAAGTATCCTTTGGCAAGAATCATGAATTGTTTCATCTACCTAGTGGATCTAGATTGTTTTCCAAAATTAATCTTCGATCTAGTTATCATCAATTGAAGATCCGAGAGGAAGACATACCAAAAACTGCATTCAAGACTCGTTATATTCACTTTGAGTTCCTAATTATATCGTTTGGTCTGACTAATGCTCTAGCAATATTCATGGATCTTATGAACAGAATTTTCAAACCTTATTTAGATCAGTTTATAGTTATCTTCATTGATGACATCTTGATCTATTCTAAAACTCAAGAAGAACATGCTAAGTGTGAATTCTGGATGATAGAAGTGAAATTTTTGGGGCATGATTTATCTTGTAAAGGAATTTGGGGTGACCCTTCCAAGATAGAATTCGTACTAAAAAAGGAAAGATCGAAAAATGTAATTGAGATAAGAAGTTTCCTTAGTCTAGCGGGTTATTACCGCCGTTTTGTTGAGAATTTCTCTAGAATTGCAATGCCTTTGACAAAGTTAACGAGAAAGAACGTCAAGTTTGTATGGAATGATGATTGTGAAGCAACTTTAATGGAATTAAAGGGAACATTGATAACTGCACATGCTTTTACTATTCTTAATAATAATAGACCTTGCGTTGTGTATACCGATGCTTCTGGTTCAGGATTAGGATGTGTCTTAATGCAAAATGGCAAGATAGTGGCTATGCTTCCCGTCAGTTAAAGCCACATAAGAAAAACTATCATGACTTGGAGTTAGCAGTTGTGATATTTGCTCTTAAGATTTAGAGATGCTATCTATATAGTGTGAAATTTGAGTTTAAGTATCTCTTTACTCAATGAAACTTGAACTTGAGACAAAGAAGATGGATTGAGTATATGGAAGACTATGACTTCAAACTTCGATACCATCCTAGAAAGGCCAATACTATAGTTGATGCTTTGAGCAAAAAGTCTCATAACATGCTCGCTTCTTTGGTACGAGAAGATTGGAAGAATTAGGTTACCATTGGTGACTACAACTTGGAGTATAGTGAAAATGGGGAAACTGCTTGTATCAATAATATTATGGCTATGCCATCACTTCTCTAGATAGCACAACAAAATCAATGGCAAGATCATAGACTAAGAGTGATTTGGAACCAACTTCAGAATGGTGAGCAGTTTGATGGTTGGACTACTAATAAAGAATGATATATGTTTTTCAATGGAAGGCTAACTGTAGCCGATGACCCTCTTCTTAGAGAAACTATTCTAAATGAGGCTCATAAGTCCAAGTTTGCAGTACATCCTAGTAGCACTAAGTCCAAGTGTATGACTTGTCAGTAAGTCAAGATAGAACATCAGAGGCCAGCAGGATTACTTCAACCTTTACCTATCCCAAAGTGGAATGGCATAAAATCACCATGGATTTTGTAACAAGTCTATGAAGAACTCGAAGAAAGAATGATGTTGTTTGGATTATAGTTGATCGGATAATACAAATTGCTTGTTTTAAACCGATTAAGATTGATTTTCACTCACACAACTTACTCGTCTTTACATGGATAACATTGTTTGCTTACATAGGGTACCATCAAGCATAATTTCTAATAGAAATCTAAGATTTATATCAAAGTTCTGGAGAGCTTTGGTAACAAAGCTTAATCTCAGTCCAGCTCATCATCTTCAGATATATGGCCAATCTGAGAGGACTTTACAGATTCTAGAGAACATGTTTCGCTCATGTATACTGGATTTTGGCAGAAGTTGGGATGATCACCTATCATTGATAGAGTTTGCTTACAATAATTACTACCAAGCTAGTTTTGGTATGATGCCATATGAAGTACTACATGGGAGACCATGATGCAGAGGAGTGTGTTATTATTAGGCTAGATCTAGTATAAAAGACTAGATCTAGCATAAAAGACTACTGAAAAGGTTAACAAGATCAGAGAGAAACTTAAAGTTATTTAGAGTCACCAGAAAAGCTATACATATCTCATAAGACGCGAGGTAGAATTTGATCTTAGTGACAGGTTATTCTAGAAAGTTACGCCAATGCGTGGAGTCACGATATTTGGAGTTAAAGGGAAGTTAGCTCCAAGGTATATTGGACCATTCGAGATTACTGATAGAATTGGGTCGGTTACTTATCATTTAGATCTACAACCATAATTGGGTGGAGTACACAATGTATTTCATGTTTCAATGCTTACGAAGTGCATACTTGACTCATCTCATGTTATCTAGTACAAAGAAGTACCTATCCAAAAGAAAGTAACCTATAAGGAGCAACTAGTTCAAATACTTGGAAGAGCACTCAAGGTACTTTGTAACAGAGAGATTCCGCTTGTCAAGGTTCTTTGGGAATACCACAAGAAAGAAGAAGCAACTTGGGAACTTGAGACCGAGATGTACAACAAGTATCCTCATTCATTTTACTTTCAGCTTGAGGCTGTACTTTGATTCATACCTTATACTTTGAATTTCAGAACTAAATTCCCTTAAGGAGAAGAGAATCTGAAAACCTTGATTTTAAATTAAGGGTATTCTTGTATTTTCATAAATTGAATGGAAAAAAACTAAATTAAAAAAAGTTGGCTAAAAGTTAAATTAAAATATAAAAAGGGGTCAAAGAGAGAGAATTCTTTGAAGTTAGGGACAATTTCGTATTTATAAAAACGTAAATGAAGAACAAAGGTGAGGCTTGGGCCATAGTACAATTTTAAAACTTATTTTGGCCAGCCCATTAAGGACATATGCCAAAATTCCCCAAAAAATCACCCAAAATCTCTAACATTCTCTATCTCTCACGTTCTCCCTCTCCCCCTCACTTCTTCTTCTTCTTCTTCGACCTTCTTTCTTCTTCCTCTATATCGTTGGCCACCGGAGACTGAACCATTGCCTGAGCTCTAGCCACCTACCACTCCCTTGTTGGACGAACCCACCTCGGCGGCCACCACCAGTAGTCGCACTGCCCAGCCACGATAAACAGCGAGTGAAGTTGCACCTAAACTGCGACTTTTTGCAGTGGTTTTTCGCCATTCTAGGCATTGTGGCCACAACCAAATCAGAGCCCAAGCTTTCTCCTACATGGGTTGACCCTACACCACCAAACATTTCTGGCCATGGAGCTCCGATGAGTATTTAAATGTTTTTAAGTCATTTTCATCACAAAAAATGGCATTTGTGGAGTTATTTTTGTTATGTTCATCCATTACTCATGAAACTTTAGAAGATGAAAATATGGTTTAAGATAGGAGAATTAATAGTGGATTTGTGGAAAATGGATGAATAGATTGAGGGAAATTGAAGTCTGAAATTTGTTGCATTCATCAAAATATTTTCAAAAATCGGTATTTTTATAACTTTTGTAGTTAGTTTTTAATTAAGTGCAAATTTGAGCCAGAGGCCTCGAAACTGAAATTAGACTTCGAAATTGGACTAAGTAAGATCAAAAGATGAGTTTTGATATAAAACATCAACAGGTTTTGAGGTAGGACAAAATCTGAGACGCGAAACTCAAGATTATGCCTCGATTTGTATGCCACGGGCCCGATCTTGGTCTGGAGCCCAAATTAATCGAGTTATATGTCTAATCTAGTATTTTTAGGTACTTTCAATTTAGTAGTGGTCTTTGTTTTGTAATTTGAGACTTCATTTAGAATGTCTCCCCTCAAAGTGAGCTCACAGGATCCCCAAAAAACCATCCGAGGGACCGGGTGACCAAAGAGAGAATCTACAAGTGCCGATAGCTTAGCTTAGCTATCAAGGTGAGGTAAGGGTTCAAGTACCAAGTTCTATACCTATTTTGTTTAAAAATATACATTATGACTGATTTTTTGAAATTGTTGATTTTCATGAATTTCAATGATTTTATTGGGTATTTAGTGAACTTATGAACTGTTGAGATATATTAGATTATTCTTGGGTTTGTTTATATGGTTTTATGTAGGTGTAAAATTTTAGTTTAGGGAAAATACAGCCATTATGCTGCCTAATATTTTGAAATTCCAAAATAATACCAATGAGTTTTAAAGGATGATTTTCTTAATATACTTTATGTATAGTTATTACACACTCTATGATATATTGTACCTACCATAAGATCACACAATTAAGTTCTATTTTAGCATCATGGTACTTAGATCACTAGCGAGTTGCTGCAACATAAGGTGAAAGACTTAGGCCCCTGCGCTGGATTTGCTGACACACCTCCAGATAGTGTCAAGATGCTGGGTACCTTATTCAAGAGGTATTACAAGACCGTGATAAGAGGTCTCATACTTTTACTTGATTGATTTATGATATGTACAATATGATGGTGATTTTGGTTTTGGTTTTAAATGTGTGATTACTCTTGATTATTCGTAAACTTGTTTTATAAATGAATTTCGGAAAGGTACTAACCATACAGGTTTAAAAAGTTGCATTCATACCAAAAAAGTATTGAATTCCTACTAAGCATGTAAATGCTCACATTTTTATCTTTTCCTTTCTCAGGTGGTGTGCAGTATGACTTCGGCAACTCTAAAGCAGAGTGACTAAGAAAGGAAGATTGTTCCTAGTTTAGTAGTTGGTAACTACTTAATAACTCTTATCTTGGATTTGTAGTAATACTTAAGGTTCATACTTTTGATTTAGCATGTATTATCTATTATGCCTACTTGTGATAATGATGGTGATGCATATATATGTTTTATGAATATTATCAACAGTCTACATCTATTAGTGATCACAAACTGTGGGAATTTATAATTTTGGTTTTTACAAATTTTACTCAAGCTGTCATTTTTATACCAGCTGTCATTTTTTTGAAAAATTAAAATTTTTAAAATTTCCTAAAACAAATTATAAATTTCCACTTAGGTTATGGCCAAAATTTTTGATATCGGAGCAGAGGTTTAATTATCTTAGATGTGACGCCATTAGACTAGATTGTGACCTCTTTTTCAAAATTACTTGCATCATTATCTCACTAACACTTTGGCATATGAATACATAACTATAATACCTCTAAAGAGAAGAATACCGAGACAAGAGCCAAGGGTTGGGATTCCCCCACCACAGCAGCAAATCCCTAACCCTTTGAAAAATATGAAATTTCTAAAATGTTCTAAAATGATTTATAAATTTCCACTTATGAAATTCCTCTTCTGCCACTAGTTCTAGATCTGGGTCGTGACAATCATGGTTTTTCGGCCGTAGCTCTTCTGTTGGACCTCTTTTCGTGACACCATTGACACTATTGGACTTGTCTCTCCGTCATTGTCTTTTCTCGAGCACCTTTGGTCGTTAACTCACTACCGGTAAGATATTCACTTTTTTGCCCATTTTACCAAAGTTTGTAAGAAATTATATTTTTATAATTATTTCATTAGATAATTATTTTACCCAAAGGAATTATATGAGGTGAAAGAGAGTTAAAAATCATTAATAACTACAGTTGGTAGAAGTAAAAACGGTATCCAAACCTATGGTAATTTTCAAGTAGAAAAGTTGGCATTTTTTAAAATACTTTCCAAATGTGATATTTATGTAACTTTCAGATTTAAAAGTCCATTTAAGGCTCGGGACCTCAAAACTAAATTCTAACTTCGAATTTGGACTCATTGACATTGAGAGATGAATTTTGATATAAAATATGACTATGTTTCGAAGTGGCACGAAAATTCAAATTTTGTGGCTCGTGAATAATATTATTTTGCGTATCATGGGTCGGATCCCACACCGGGACTCACTTTTGACAAATTATATATTTAATCTAGTATTTCTGGGTACTTTGAATTCAATATTGAGCCTCATTTCTCCATCTAAGGCTCTGTTGGGAAAATCAATTTTTCAAGTAGACTTGATGGGATCCCAAAACGACCATTTAGACACCCAACCAACGAGAATTTTTTCGAGCATTTTTAGCTTGGTAAAGCTATCATATTGAGGTAGGGGTTCATTTATATGGTTTTATACTTGTTTGATTTATAATTGCATCATAATTGATTTATGAAAAATCGTGATTTACACAATGGTTTGATAAATTGTGGAAACATATTAGATTATACTTGGATTGAACTGTATGATTTTCCATACATATATTTAAATTGTGATTATAGGGTAATATAGTGGTGTGCTGCTTATATTACACTAACTCCCAGAATGATACCAAGTGGTATTTTTAAGCATTATTTGGTGAATATTTTGTATAGTTATTACATGTCATGTTCCATATTATGCATACCATAGTATCATACACCTGAGTTCTTTTATTAGATCATAGTATTTTTTGATCACTGGTGAGCTGCCGTAGTACTAGGTGAGAGATTTAGACTCCTGTATAGGTTTTTGCTGATACGTCTATAGGCAATACCGGGATGCTGGATTCCTCTGCTACATAGGTATTACAAGGACATGATGGGAGGATGAGAGTTCATTCTTATATCTTGTTGATGTATGATATGTACAATGATATGGTTTTGATTTTGATTTTCAATATGTGATTATTCAAGATATCAAATATTTATAAACTTGATTTTAAAATGGATTTTGGAAAAGGAATTAACTATGCAGGTTTGGTAAAAAAAATTGCATTCATTTAAAAAAGTAATTGAATTTCTATTGAGCATGTGAATGCTCACCCGTTACTTCTCCTACTTTCAAGTGTTTGACTAATTGAGGTAGTCATCTTCATAGATAGACAAGCTATGCAGCTTGTATGCAATTCTACTCTTAATCCCTAGTGAGTGTTCATATTCTGTTATCTTTTTTCCTTTGTTCACTTATTTTGCCAAGATTAGTAAATCAACTAAGTGAATGTATGAGGATGGTTTTGTTGTTAGTTTAAGAACATAAAACTACAAATAATTTAATGTAAATTAGTTTATTATTTGGAATAAAGTTTTGAATTGAACTCAGTTTACCAAAATCCATGAATTATTTATGAGTTTTCAAATGAATTAATCACAAGTTTTCTTAAATTTTAATGAGTATTTTAATTAAGTAATTAAAACTACTAAGAATTTTAATGGTTGTGGAATTTATAATGATTTCAGACTAAAACGAAATTATTTAATACTTGATTTCCCCTGAATTTCGTAAAACTAATATCTAATTATTCTTTTACCTAAAATTACTAAAAGTCACGGCTTTAGATTTCTAGTCGTGACAAAAATAGTATCAGAACTGTATGCTTTAGAACCGTCTGGGATCTTACTTGTGATATTTTGTTGTTAATTTAAAAGGGATTTTGAAAGTGTTTGACAAATACCTCACACATCAGTTAGAAAATAGTTAATAATTGACTTTACTCTGATTCGTTCTAAATCCTTTAGTCATCTCCCTAAAGTGAAACTCTAGTCTCAGAAATGTTAGTATTGACACGAGATTAGTGGATTCCACTTCTATCAAAAATCTTTTATTCGAATGGACTTTCACACTAGAACTTCTATGTTATTTTGGATAGTGAGCTATGTGTAAACCATATAGCTTCTATGATGGTTATTTCATGCTTGGTATTTTGAATACCTTAGTTTGGTCCTATGTTTTGTCAGATTTTGGGATGTGATCCTAAGATTAGTCCTATGTTTGGTGAGATTTTCGGATGTGATTTAACTTTCTCAATTTTTGTATATTTTTAATTACACAGTTCGAGTAATTAGTAGTTGATATATATATCAAAATATTCGAACTGGTGCTACTTTTTCCATGGTATTTTGCTTATGAATAGACAAATTAGTATGACATAAATGTGATATAGAACTAATTCTACCAAGATTAGCTCGACATTAGTAATGCATTGGTAAAATAATAGATTTAATTTGAATGAGATTCTCAGGTTATTTGGTCTTGTATGACTTAATGGATTATGATTGTGTCCTTGTAAGTCGTTTACTTGCGATAAATTGTTTTGCTTATTTGATAGCTACATGCCTAAGTTTACTTGTCTTTTCAAAGTGAAACTTTTGAAATTGAAAAAACAAAATTCACAGATTGAAAGATGGATTTATGCATCTAGATATAGTTTTTATTCGGTCTTATATTTTCTCTCCAAATATATCGACTTTGTACTCCTTAGGTAAGAAATTATTTTGTTATTTATAATTTAATCAAATATAGAACTTTCTTACATAGTTTAAGCGACTTTTAAATCTTCAAATTGATTTTGCATGGTTTGAAATTAAATAGGCTATTATGTCTAAAGAATTGCATGAGAATCATGGATATTTTAAATTTAAATAATGGTTAGGTAAAAAGTAATTCACTTATAGAAATATAGCTTCAGAAGCTTATGGACTTTTTGAAATTGGATTTCGAAAGACTGCACTATTGTAAAATTTAAATTTTGGTATTTAGTTATGGGACTAAATTAATCCTAATCTATATCTATTAGTAGTAGTTGGAAAATTCTTTAGACCACATAAATTTTAATAAACTTAAAGTTCCAAGTATCCTTCTAATATTGAATATAGTATGTATTCTTGGTATTTGACTTAGAAGCTGAAATATACGTTCACATGTTTATCTACAAGTTAACTTGGAACTAAATATTAAATATTTATAAAAATATTTGTGTGACAATATAGGAAATAAGTTTTATCTTTTGAAAAAAAAAAATTGGTACAAATTAATGCGGTATAAGTGTAAATTTTAGAGGAATTGTGTAAGTGTCAAATATATTATATTTACAATATCTTGTTACATGAATTTTACAAAGTAAAACTTGGATGTGGTATCCGATTTAGAACCTTGTGGGAACGAAGAAATTTTAAATTTTAAGTCTTGATTGGAGGTCTTGTAAAACTTTGTTATATCGGTTTGATGTGCCTTGTTAATTAGATATGCATATACTTCTAAGTTTCCATTTAATTACATGACCTATTTTAGTAATGTATATATGATGTTGGTGAATTTTAGATTGTTAAATCCTTATTGAGAAATAAATCATTTTTTATTGGTTAAGTCGAGTTTGGTTGACATTACCTTGGTAGTCTCAATTGGATAATTAAGCATTTTCGTGATTGATTTAATTTGGTATCCTAAGTGTTCAAAACTTCTAGTGTTAGAGACTTGGGATGAAATTTCATTTGAGCTTCAAATGGGAATAATGTAGTTTTGAATACCTTCATCTTGAATGGACTTAGGTGATACATAATAATGAATGATATTTTTATTCCAACTTTTAAATTCATGGAAATTAGATTTTTAAATGAATACAAGTTATGAATTAATATATCTGATTTGGTATTTAAAGGGATTTAAGTTATGCAAATTAATGTGTAGTATTTCCTTTAAAACATAAAATGAGCTTTTAAATTCTTGAGATTGTTTATGTTACATGTTGGAAAAGATTAAAGAAAAATTGTATAGCTACTTAAATCAAAAAATTTAACTATATCAAACTCTATTATTTTCTAAAATGCTTTATAGATTCTTCCTATTATTAAAATATATTTCAAAAATATTTTTAATAAAATTATTAAGAGTGTGGTAACTTTGAATTATAAAACACAAAGATAGCTATAATAAGGCATGCCTTACTTAGAATTTCTCATAAATAAAAAATTGTGGAAATGTGTTTGCAAATATGATGTACCAATTAAAAAATGTGCTTTTAAATTTCTTTGAGTGAAATATTTGAAAATTTTTGGAAAAGTTTTAGAATTTTAGAAACAATTCTATCGCATTCAACTATGTTTTGAAGACAATTGATAGTAACTCTATGAAAATAGAGTTATCTGGTGTGTCTTTATTCTTAGAATAATTGTTTTGAAGAATTAAATTGTCTAGTCTAGGTGTCTTTGTTTGCTTTATTTTAGCCTTTTTTATTTTTAGTATTTAAGATCTAACTTAGTTAATATCCATTTTATTTCTCTAAATTTCTAGTAAACTGAATTCTAGGTTTGAGTTATGCAGAATTTTAAATGGCAACCCTTTAGGAGAAAAACTGAATTTGAGCCAAAAGTTGGAATTAGTTTTGCTGCAGTAGCGCCGGAGCATAACTAGGTTAGCATATTCTCTCTTAACCTGGTAACTTTTGTGTATAGCTAGTGATGATTACTGATATTATATGTCAGCTAAGGAGAGATGATGCTAAAGTGGTCTTCATTCCCTTATTTGGTTGACACATGTGCTAGGGTACCTCACTTACTCTAATATAAAAGAAAAATGAAGTACTATAAGAAAGAGAGAGGTGACTGAGGTGAGAGAGAAGCAGAAAAAATAAGAGAAAAGAAGGAAAGAATGGTACCAAAAAAAAGAGAAAATGATGAAGAAGGAGAAGATACTAGCAAAGGAAAGCACAAACAATCATCTTTGCTCTAGAACTCTTCCTACTTCCTTCAATCTCCTTTATGTTTAATTTTTTTTTCCTTGTATTTTTCTGTAATCAATAGGTTATTATGATTTGCTAATTTTTGGACCCCAGAATATGAGCTAAGATTTCTTTAGCTGGGATTGTGATGAATCTAAGATTATTTTGATGTTTATGGAAATTTTTTTTATTTATTCAAGTGAGCTTAATTATTGATTCCTATTATTGTTTAGCCACCAATATCTTGGAAAAATAAATTAGCATTAATTCAGGAAAAGCTAATCCTAGTTAGATCTAGCTTGAATAATGCATATTTCAATTAGCTCTTCTATAGATCTTTGAAATCGTAACGGTATAGGAATATATTATTACCATAAATAACCCATAAAATTGATGTTATAAATTGTGTTTTGAAAACTAGTGCGGCATAGGAATATGTTAAATCCAGTTTGAAGAAACTGTAAACATAATAAATTCGGAAGAATATTATGTGCATATTGAATTTTCGGTTGACAAGAATGATTTTACCATAGCATTTGTCACAACCCAAAACCTGAACTAGTGGTAGTAGGGGAATTTCGCAAGGATGAGAAATTCCTTAATTTATTTAAAAAATATCTAAAAAGTTTTAGTTTTATAAAAACAGTCCATTTTAGATAAAATATTTAGAATTCCATCCCGTGAACCTCTCCCACAGTTCATATACACCATTAAATATAGATCAAATAAATACAAAAAAAAAAGCATAATCAAATATATGTTCAAGCATTATCATCATCCACGTCAGAACAGACACTAGAATGGCATACATGAGTTCACAGACAAAAATAGAATGTAGTAATCTTGGTTCAATGCTAAAACAACACCTAAACAGTCTAAACACCACAACAGCATGCTTCAAGTAATACCAAGATAACGAACTACAATCCTGATGGCCTCTTACTTTTCTTGATCTCCAAAATCGCACTAGACACCACCTGAGGAAGGGAGGAAGTGAGTGAGTATAAAATACCTAGTAGGAAAAACAGTTACTTCGATCGAAAATATTTTAGTGATGGAAAGCTCCTGCATGGTTAGTTTAAATCCAATATGTGTATATATAAATATATACACTTCAAACCGTAAATCCACGTATATATATATATATATATGTATATAAAGCAGTACGATCAAAACCATCAATCTATATGCACATGACACAAATTAACCCATACCTATGAGTTCACATCCTCTCATCTGTGGAAACTTAGGATTATGGCACTAAGTGTTCCTAACAGCCTGCCTGACACCTAAGCCCATACCCGGAAGGGATACCTATATGTCGCCTACCAAACCTAGAGGGGCAACCGAATTGCCTACGCCTACCAAATGGGGAGGTAATCAGAAGTAATAAAACCCTACACAGGTTTATGGACTCTACACCGACAATGGGGAACGCAGCGCCATACTTTAAACCCACGATGCTAACACGGTGCTCATGTATAATCCTATGACACATACAATATAGAATTGAAGTGTGAAAATAATCGTGCTTTGGTTTTTCAAGAAAATAAGTATATTTGGTTTTTTATAGAAAAACAGACAACACAACATCCCTATTTTTGATATACCCAAAATAACCTGTACTTAGAAAATCCCCAGAGCAATACAGTATATATATATATATATATATATATATATATATATATATATATATATATCATACCATCACAGTCTATCGCATATGTTTAAAAAATTCAAAAACCACATTTATTCTCATATGTTGCAGAAATTTTTATTCGAAAATAGTACAAAATGAAAGTAACCGAATCTCTACCTCACAAGAATAGCAATACCATGCTATTGAATCCTCAAGGTGTCGTTGACGATCGTCTGGAGGGTCGGGAACCAATTCCAAGTTCTCAATCATCCTCTGACAAAAAACTATTTCTCAACAGAGCTTCAAATCTACAAACAAACCTCTTCATTGAATTCCTAGCACCCAAAATAGCTATGTTATACATATAACTTGTCCAATCCGAGTCCTAGCCCACACCGAACCGGTGCCACGTAAATCGAGATAAATCTTAGCCGTCTGATTTCAATTTTTGTGCCGATCACCAAACATAGGCAATATATATATATCAAACTTCCTCATTTTTCGAGTACAATCTAAAAATGACAACAAAAACACGATCCAACAGCTAGATTAAAAAGTCAACCCAAGCTCAAAATATTCCAAAAATGACAACTTTCGATTCGAGCAGTATAGGGTTAAGACATATATACTTTGAGCTTCCTCTCGATAAGACGAATCCAACGAACCCAGGTAGAGGTCAAATGCTGGCCAGAATCGTCGCTGGTGACGAAAACTCTGAAACGGCTCCAATGGTGTTTTTCAGTAGAACAATGACCAATGGCTATGTGGGACCGGTGACGAGGCACTCTAGCGGCATGGCAAGCTCGCGCCAAGCGTTGACGGGTCGGATGGTGGCCTGGGCGGCAGTGTGGCCTCCCCTGGTGCTTCGGCCAAGAGTGAACAGAGAGAGAGCGAGGGAGAGCGGGGACGGGGGAGAAAGAGAGTGAGTGGAAGGGAGAGCCCATGTGGGATAAGTAGGGGACTTTGCAAATTTTTAAAAATTTGCACTATAGTCCCCAGTTCCTAATTCTCTATGAATTCAGTTCCCAAAAAATTACAATTTAGTCTTTCTGTACAAAACTTTTGTAAATTAATCCCTCCATTATTATATCCGAAAAATTGATAAAATATCCAAATTACCCTCCCAAAAATCCAGGTTTTTACAACATTGCTATAGAATTTGTGGCCATAATTACCACCGAGGAGGATTCAGTAATTCTAGCTTAATTCCATCATTGATCTACAATCAGCTGATTAGATCGTGTTATTCTCTGCTTAGTATTTATGTTTCTATTTGCACCCATTAATTTTTACTATTTTATTAAAATATTTTATTGCTCATTTATTAAATTATTTTGTTTGACATTTAGCTTTTACAAACAACTTAGCAATCAATTCATTTGGAGGCAATACTCTACTCACTATTATATTACTTATTCAATATGTGTACTTGTGTAGCAACTATAAATCTACAATAATTGATATGTTGTAAGTGCTTGATGTCAATGGGTGAATATCACTTAAGGAATTTTGTTTATATTGATTGCTAAGATTTCTTAGAGGCTCTAAACAAAAATCTGTTATAAATGGAAAATTCGATTCAGATATTAATTTTGAGGTGAGCATGTGATTCATTACTTGATTTGAGTTGAACTCAAACATCATTATGGTGGCATAACAGAAAGTACTTGAAATCAAATCACTCGTGAGTCTATATAGAGAGTTGTTAAACCCTTTCTATTATATTTTCAAAAGAATACTTAGAGTTCAGGTTTTATTTATCTATAGCCAAGATAAGACCGTATTATGAACTAGTATAATATTCTTATATACCCCTAATTTTTGTGTTGCATGTTTTCAAAAATATTTTCAAAATATTTTCAATTTAAAAATAAAATAGGATGAAATAGAAGATACGAGCTGCCACAGAGATAATTTATTTTGTTAAAACCCTATTTCCAGGGCATCATGAGTTAATAGTTTTATGTGTATATTAGGAATTGAGTCATTTCTATATGACTTCCACTTGTACCAAAGATTTAGAAAGTCTTTAAAGTGATTGAAAATTTAGAATTATTGTTATAATCCTATATTGGGTAAAGAGACTGGAGAATCTTTGAACTTAATTGTAGTTTAAGTTAATACCTTATAATATTATTAAATGTAAAAGATTTAGGAAGTCTTTGGACTATATTTGTTATGTGAATACTTACATTTTATATGCTTGTATTATTCATTATGCTATAGACTCGTCTGTCGAAGATTTCTATTCTTGGTGATTCTAGTCTTATTCTTAACTAGAAATGTTTCATGTACTTGATTGTTTCTTACTTGTTCTATGAAATGGTAAATGACTTATATCATTGTACTTTCATTGTAGTGTCTAACTATTGAATTTGTCTATCTTGTGTGATATAACGCGAATGTATTAATTTATGTTCGGAATCTTATTAAAGTCCTGAACTTAGTGATTGTTTAGGACCGAAATTTTGATGCAGACAAATAGGGATGTCTTGGTGTGATATTGATCTGGTATGATCAAGGGGACAATATCGTATATATTTGATATTTGATCTACTAGTCAAGTTTGGTGCCTAACAATCAGTAATTATATTATAAGAGTATTGTATTATAGACTCTTAGTCTTGATTATCATTACTACTCATGTTTTGTGTTCTGACTTAAGAACATCATTTTTATTCTCTTGTATTGATGTCAATGTCTCTACTAATGGATTACCTTCTGATTCCATATAATTGTGTGTACCTCTTGAGCTCATGCCTTATGTGGCATCGAAATGTTGTCGGGATTCTCACACCAAATAGGAAGTATATGGCTCCCTATTCGACTAACCACTATTCCTTATTGATTCTCTCGTACTCCATGTATTATATTTGAATTTAAGGACAAAATTCTTTTCAGGAGACAAGAATGTAAAAACCAGATTTTAAAAAGGGTAAAATAGTCATTTTTTAACATAATGGCAATTTAGTAATATTATTTTTTTCAAAATATTTACTTAAAATATTATGATTATTTTATTGGGTGCTACAATTATGGTTAATTACTTAAAAGCCCCCTAAAAATCCCATATTCTCACGTTAAGGGCTTGAGAGAGAGAGAGAGAGAGAGAGGGGGGGACACTCTCTACCGAAGCTCGACGACGCCATTCTACCACCCACTCGCCAGCCCGTGCCCACTGCTAGCCACCGATGAAGCTCTACCAACCGTCACTACTTTGTTTTGTCATCAAATGCCAGAAAACCAGGGACACGAAGTCGATGCCACCACTAGCACCACTAGACTCACCTCTTCATCGCCGTCGTTTTCTGACCACTTTCGGCCGTTAACTCGTCGCTGGTAAGATTTTCACTATTTTAATCATTTTACCAAAGTTTGTAAAAAATAATATTTTTATAATTATTTCATTAGGTAATTATTTTACCTGATGTAATTATTGTAAGAGAAATAACCTCCCTATTAGATACATTAAATTTGCGAAATCGATAAATAAAATGAAATAAGAAGACATAATTTACAAGGTATACTAATTTGGCTATGTCCAGGGGACTACTACAGATTTTTTACTATAGGGAGAAAAATTTATATAGCATTTATAGCACTCACAACCCTAACTCCAATTGCACCCAAGAATTTTTCTCACAAAAATTCTCTCAAGAACTTCTTAGTTTGAAGTTCTTTCTTTATCTATCTATATTGAAATTTATTTTCTCGTTTTGTTAGGATACAAAATGAAGTTGTGAAGGGGTCTATTTATAAGCTAAAAACCTTCCTTTTCTCATAGTTGGTAGCCTACAATAGCTGTATATTTCAACAAAAATGGGATTGGATGGCAAAAGCAAAAAACACATGTTCTTATATTTCATTGTTAAAAAATGTGGATAGTCATTATTTTTGACTACCCACATCCTTTGACAATTTGATTACCTACATTCTTTGATAATATATCGCTTGAAAACTTGACTTCAATCAGTCTTCGCACATCATGATCAATGTAGTAGTCCATCTCACCTCTTCATGCTTGTAGGCCAACTGAAGTTAAACACAACTTCAGTTTATCAATGGTCACCATCTTCATTAGCATATTTGTAGGATTTTTGCTTCTTAGAATCTTGTCAAGTACTAAGACTTCATCTTCCAAAGCTGATCTAATGAAGTGATACTGTATTTATATATACTTTTTTCTGGCATAAAAAATAGGATTCCTTGCTAAGTGAATTGCACTCTGGCTATCACAATACACCACGCTCTTCTCTTGCTTGTGACCTAGTTCTTCGAAGAGAGACTTAACTATATCATCTTTTTGCAAGCTTCTGTTATGGCAACATATTCTACCTCAGTAGTTGAAAGTGCAACAATCTTTTACAACTTGAAAACCCAACTAAGTGTTGTACCACCAAGAGTATATACATATCCAGTAATACTCTTTATACCATCTAAATTACAGGCTATATTAGTATCCTATTAGTCTTATAAGCCCAAACCCATCCTTCTAAAATATAAGTCTTTATTTGTAGTGCCTCTCAAATATCTAAAATTCTACTTTACTACTTCCCAGTACTATTTACCTAGATTACTTATATACTGACTCACAGCTCTCACTGCATAGGCAATATCTAGCCTAATACATGCCATCGAATACATAAGACTACTAATAACAGACACATAAGGTACCTTCCCTATATATGTCTACTCCTCCTCTGTCGATGATGACTGCTCTTTAGTTAGTTTAAAGTGACTAGCCAAAAAAGTACTCATAGGCTTTGCTCCATTCACGTTGAATCTATTAAGGACTTTCTTTATATATTCCTCTTGTGATAGCTTCAATGTTCCATTCACCCTATCTCTAGAAATCCTCATCCCAAGGATTTGTTTTGTAGCTCCTAAGTCCTTCATTAAGAATTCTTTTGATAATTCTTTCTTGAGCTTGTCAATTTCCTTCATACAAGCTCTAACAATTAATATATCATCGACACATAAAAGTAGAATGATGTAGAAATTGTCAAACCTCTTCATATAGTCAATGATTTGTTTGGCATCTCAAGTAACTATTGTTACTTATGAATCTATCAAAGTTCTTGTACCACTGTCTTAGTGCTTGTTTGAGACTATACAATTTCTTCCTAAGTTTGCACATCATTTTTTCCTTTTCTTGTACTTCGAAGCCTTATGATTGCTTCATATGAAATTCTTCCTTCAAGTCACCATGGAGAAACGTCGTTTTCACATCTAGCTGCTCTAGATACATGTCTTCCTTAGCCACTAACCTGAGTACTATTCTAATTGTGGTCAGTTTGACTACTGGAGAGAAAATCTCAATGTAATCAATGCTTTCTTTCTACTGAAAACCTTTTACAACAAGTTTTACCTTATATTGTTTGCTATCATTAAGCTCTTTCTTTATTTGGTAGACCCACTTGTTGTGCAATGACTTTTTTCCTTTTGGTAGTTTAGTCAACTCTCATATTTTATTGGACGACAGCGAATCCATCTTTTCTTTCATGGCTAACTCTCACTTGATTGACTTATTATCCTACACAGTTTCGTTATAATCTCTGGGTCTCCTTTATTAGTCAATAGAATGTAATGTAGTATAGGAGGAATATCTTTGTGGTGGTTGAGTGGTTCTAGAGGATCTTCTGAGTTTAACTATAGAAGTTTGTGGATCCAACTCAAGAGCTATAACTTCTTAATTTTTTTGAGCGTTATTCTTTACCTCATCTACTGGGATGTTATTCAATGGCACTTCATCTGTCTTCTTGACTTCAGAACATATACTATTGGCTTTGGTGCCCAATTCTATCCTTGTACAACACATCCTCATTGAAGATATTATCTTTGCTCCTGATAATCCTCTAACTTTGGTAATCCTAGAAATGATAACCAAATTCATCGTTGCCATAACCGACAAAGTAGCACGTCTTGGATTTTGGATCAAGCTTATTTCAACTAGCAAGTTCGATATGAATATAGGATAAACAACTGACAAACTTTCACGAATAAAAGTTTTACCTATTTACTGCTACCAACCTCTTCTAGGAATTTGAAATCAGAAGCTTTTGAGGGTCCCCTATGGATCAGAAATGTTGCAATGCTAATTGCTTCAGCCCAGAATATTTTCAGCAATCTAGTATATAACCTTATGCTCCTAGCACGTTCATTTAGGGTCCTATTCATCCTCTTAGCTATACTATTCTATTCTTGTTTTCTAGGAGTAGCTTTCTCCTTCTTGATCCCATTAAGTGCACAATATCTCTTGAACCCATTATCTCCATATTCTCCTCCATTATCAAACTGCAAAAACTTTACTCAAATTGTCTCATTTTCCACCATAGCTCTCCACTTCTTAACGATATTGTAGATGTCAAATTTATATTTCAAAAAATAAACTCATACCTTTCTGCTTGAATCGTCAATGTAAGTTACATAATATCTTGAGCCTCCAAAAGATATCACAAGGGATGGTCTCCACATGTCTGTATGGAACAGATCCAAATTTGTTGCACATGGTTCTCTTTTGCTTTTTGAAAAGCTCAGCTTTTTCCGTTTGCCAAAGATACAGCTTTCACAGAGACTATACTCAACTGACTTGAATTAACACCCTTCTACAACTACTAGTGTATCTCTACAATTAGATGTCATATAAAGAGTCCCAGTTTTGTTTCCTTGAGCAACAACCATGGCTTCTTTGCTGACCTTCCACAAGCCATTAAAAAAGGTTATATTGTATCCATCATCATCAAGTTGTCCCATCGAGATAAGATTCCTCATCAAGCCTGATACATGCCTTTCTTTCTAGATTTTCTACACCAATACATTTGACATCTTTAAATAAATATCAACCATACCAATAATATCCAATGGTTCTTCATCGGCCAGATATATCTTTCTGAAATTATCAAAAACATAATTCTCGATAATCTCTCGGTGTGTAGTGGTACAAAACGAGCCTTCTGAGTTTAAAACATAAGAATCATTTGGACTAGCAACGAACAATATCAAAGCATGTTGTACCTCCTCAGTCACAATATTGGCATTGTGTGAGTTATCTTCCTTCTTTAGTACTCTATAGTTTTTCTTTAAATGGCCAGTCCTGCCATAATTCCAGCACTCTAGTTTTCTTTCTGGTCTAGACTTGTCTCTACCGTTTCTTGATTTAGACTAGTCGTGTCCTCAGTTAGAATTCCTCTTGTTGTTTTTGCCCATGATCTCGAGATTTAGAGCCAAATTCGATTATATTCCTTCACTAGAATCTACTCTTCGTACTTTCGTGGCGAAAACTCGATCTCTGACATCATTGGATTGCAACTTTCCTTTGTTAACAAAATTGCTAACTACCACTCTTATAAGTTGCTAACTATTCGGTGAAGATGCCAAAAGAATGAGAGCATGAATCTCATTATCAAAATTAATTTCCACAGACGTCAATTGTGGGACAATCGTATTAAATTCGTTGACATGTGATGCTACTAATGCACTTATATTAAATAACTTCTTCATCAAATGAACTTTATTGTTTGCCGATAGTTTCTTCTACATATCTAATAGGATGCTTATCATCTGATTTTTGCCTCTGCCACATTGTGAACAATGTCCCTTGTTAGCATTAATCGGATTACGCCTAATACCTGTCGATCAAGGATTTTCCACTCGTTGTTCTCCATTTTCTCTAGTTTTACCCTTGACAGAGGCTGATGAAATTTCTTATTATGTAGATAATCTCTAATCTGTAATCTCCATAACAAGAAATTTGAACTATTGAATTTGCTAATACTGGGTCCCGATCCATCTTCTCTAGCCATCGCTTCTTACTGTTGACTTTTTGTGTAAGTGAACAGTACTATATATGTGAATAGTGCCATGTTTGTGAATAGTACCTAGTACTCTGGTATCAATTGTTAAGGAAATAACTTCCCTAGTAGACACGCCAAATTACAAAAGTGATAAATAAAGTGAAATAAGAAGACACAATTTACGTAGTTCACCAATTTTGCTACATCCATAAGACTACTACAAATTTTTCACTATAGGGAGAAAAATTTACACAGTATTTATAACATTCACAATCTTGACCCTAACTACACCTAAGAATTTTTCTTACAAAAATTCTCTCAAGTACTTCTTAGTTTAAAACTCTTTTTTTATCTCTCTCTATATTAGGATTTTTTTTCTCTTTTTGTTAGGATGTAAAATGGAGTTGATTAGTAGTCTATTTATAGTCTAAAATCTTTTCCCTTCACATAGTTTGTAGACTATAATGGCTGCTCATTATCAACAAAAATAGGCTTAAATGCTAGGAGCAAAAGCATATGTTATATTTCATTTAAAAAAATATGGTTGATCATTATTTTTGACTACCTACTTTCTTTGACAATTTGATTGCACATATTCTTTGATAGTTATATGAGGTTAAAGAGGGTTAAAAATTATATATAATCATATTAATTGAAGTAAAAATAGTATTAAGAAGTGTGGTAATTTTCAAATAGAAAAAATGGACATTTTTTCAAAATACTATGTAACTTTTGGATTTTAAAGCTCATTTAATGCTCAGGACCTCAAAACTAAATTCTATTTTCGAATTTAGACTCAGTGAGATCGAGAGACGAATTTTGATATAAAATATGACTATTTTCAAAGTAGCACGAAAATCAAAATTTTATAGCTCATGAATAGTACTGTTTTGCATGTCATGAGTTGGATTCCGCATTTTTTGGTATATCTAACCTAGCATTTTTCGGTACTCTAAATTTAGTGGTAATCTCTGTTTTTCCATCTGAGGCTCTGATAGAAAAATTACTTTTTAAATGGATTTACTAGGATCCCGAAACAGCCATTCAAACACTCAAATGATCAACAAGAGTTTCTTTAAGCATCTTTAGCTTGGTAAATGTGCCATATTGAGGTATGGGTTCAATTATCTAGTTTTATACTTATTTGATTAATAATTATATTATAATTGATTTATGAAAAATCGTGGTTTACACGATAGTTTAATAAATTGTGGCAACACATTAGATTATATTGGGATGGATAGTATAATTATATATATATATTTATATATATATATATATAAATATGATTATAGGGTAATACAGCGGCATGTTACCCCTATTATAGTAAATCCTAGAATAATGCCAAGTGGTATTTTTAAGCATTGTTTGATGAATATTTTGCATGGTTATTACATGTCATATTCCATATTGTACATACCATATGATCACACATATGAATTCTATTATTGCATTATGGTATTTTAGATTACTGACGAGTTACTACAGTGCTAGGTGAGAAACTTAAACCTATGCACAAGTTTTCACTGATACTCCTATGGGCAGTATTAGGATACTGGGTACATCTACTATAGAAGTATTATAGGGTCATGATGGGAGAATGAGAGCTCACTCTTATATCTTGTTGATGTATGATATATACAATAATGTAGTTTTGATTTTGGTTTTAAATATGTGATTATTCAGGATATCAAATATTTACAAACTTGATTTAAAAATGGATTTTAGAAAAGGTATTAACAATGTAGGTTTGGTAAAAAATTGTATCCATTCAAAAAGGTAATTGAATTTCTACTGAGCATGTGAATACTTACCTCCCTACTTCTCCTTCTTTCAGGTGTTTGAATAATTAAGGTAGTCGTCTTGATAGGTAGACAAGCAGTATAGCTTGTGTATATAATTCTACTCTTAGTTCCTAATAAGTATTCATACTCTGTTATCTTTATTTCCTTGTTCAATTATTTTGCCAAGATTAATAAATCTACTAAGTAGATGTATGAGGATAATTTTGTTGTTAATTTGAGAATTTGAAATTACAAATGATTTAATATAAATTATTTTAGACTTTAGATTAAAGTTTTGAATTGAACTCAGTTTGCCAAAATCCATGAATTATTTATGAGTTTCGAAATGAATTAATCACAAGTTTTCTTAAACTCTAATGAGTATTTTTCTTAAGTAATTAAAACTATAAGAGTTTTAATAGTTATTGAATTTATATTGATTTGAGGTTCAAAACGAAATTATTTAATATTTGATTTCCCCTGAATTTCATAAAACTAATATTTAATTATTCATTCATCTAAAATTACTAAAAATCACGGTTTTAGATTTTCAGTCGTGACAATGACAATATATGAATGTATTTTAATTATGCATATTTCTTATCAACAAAGTTCATTTGGTTTAGACTCAAATCATAAATAATTCAGTACGTACCAACTATGACTGTTTAGCAAGTCCTTTTAAAACCGAATCTACACTTGTCGTGTAGATATGGATGAAGCAATATATACGGGCACCAATTCAAAATCTAGAAGTATTTTTTTTATATATCTATAATTATTTTTTATAACCATTGTATTATTATCTAACGACTATTATAATTTAATTAATTAAAAGAAATATCAAAAAATTACACATTATATAATAATTTTTCTCTATTTTTATCATAAAAAGATGTATCCCACAAATTTTTATTAAAAAAAATAAAAATAATATGTATTTTAGATTATGGCCCATATATATATAGACTATATATAGTAGTGCGATCAATACGTAAGAGACACAAATGTGCATAGCAAACTTCATTAGTTTTAAGTGTGAAATCCAACGTAATTTTTGCTTCGGATTAGATGATATAGAGTACTTAAGGGCTAAACAAATGGCAAGAATCACCTGATCGTGATCAAACTCTTTGATTGTCTTCTCTGTCTAGGTATGTGTGCGTGTGGCCACGTGACAAACGAGCTATTCTCAGCGTTGCTCATATATAAATCGTGTGCGCGCGCGTGCACCACGTGACTAGCTCACAACTTCGAATGTTGAGATAGACAAATTTATATCATCCAGAACTTAGAGTTAAACAAAAGATAATAGGCTTTTAAAAAACAGAAGATGGAGAACATTTATTTCCTCTTTATCCCTCTGTATTCATTATATTAAATATTTGCTTATATTAGTTTATGAAATGGGAACTAATAATTAAGAATCGCTTGTTATGACAAGTGGTAGTTCATTAAAACATTAATAGTAGCGCCACTCTTTCCAAGGATCCATTCTTCAAAATCTTCCTACTAATGATATATAATATATTTAATAAAAACTTGCAATCTTGATCTTCAAGTTGTCTTAATTTAATGTCTGCCCATAATTAGTTAGTAGACTAGCTAGAATATAGCGTCTTTTCTCTAGGTTCTTTATGGAAGAAATCACCCATATGATAGAGTTGGGCTTGGACTTATGGTCTTGTATGGAGCTATTTGTGCTTGTCCTGATCTTCTAATCCTCCTCCACAACTAATTCACATAACAAAATGTAGATTTCCTAATTCCTAGAAATGCATGTAAGAATGCATGCAATTGGTTGATCACGCTTCCGTCTCTATCAATCTATCTATATATATAGATATATGTATAATATATAGACTTTTTTCTGTACCAATAATGCTAAGGTGTTAGGCCCAAGGCAAGGAAAAAGAAGCAAATTCTAAACTGTTCATGTTGCACGATCATACATATGGATATCATCACATGGGGCAATAATAATATCAAATTACATGCATTAATAATAAATAGTGTGTTTAAACACACCACGGCGTACGTTGACCAACTCCGTACAAAAGATGATCATCGCTCCCTAAAGTCCTATATATATGTATATGAGTCTACGACAACGCACCACCCTGCACAGCCTTTCATGCCGGGGGGACCAATATATACAGTACTCACAATCTTGCTAGCCAGCTAGTTCTTTTATTTCTGGCTTCAAAGTAGGAAGCGACCGATGACCTTATAAATATGTACATCACATGCTGAGTATCTCCATGGCAAAAACATGTTGTTAGTGATTAAATAATATGGATACCGATTTGGATTTAAGACCATATATTATACACATATGATGCCTAGCTAGGTTAATTATTGGTACAAAAAGCTTTGATAAAATTAGAATGACATTTGTTTTCTTAATTTCTTGATTCTTGCGTAGAGATCAAATGGAAGGATTCATCTTTTTAAAAAAAATAAATAAATGAAGGAAAAGAGTACGTGAATCATATCGAGAGGCTTACTATCTTATCCAGCAAATAAAATCATATGGATCATGATTCATGAGTTGAGTAACGAAGAAAAGCTGCGGCATGAGTAAGTGTGATACAGTGAGATTTAGTTGGTTGCTCACTTACATTTTGAGAAGTAGTGCACCTTTAATTTAGCTTCAATAATTGGAGTCTTCTTGGGGGCTTAACATATTTCCGTTTTAAGGTACCAAGAATGGGTTGAATGAATCTAGTGGAACAGCTTTCTTTTTATTTTATTTTTTATTTTTCTTTACTCGTTTTGAAAGAGACACAGGTTTTTTTTTTCCCTCTATGGCTTTGGATTATGCTGGGTGTCCCTAACAAAAACCACCTCCCCATATGTCTTCTACTTCATATATCAAGCACTTTAAGTGGATTCCAACTCCTCTTCAACCATTTATGGATTCCTTTTCTCTCACTAGTAGTGGGTTTCCCTTTCACCACCTAACCTCCTCATCAAAAATAAATAAAACCCCATTATAATTTATTAAACTACAACAACACATAATAGAGAGATCCATTAAAAAACAACTTTTAGATTCCTTTAATCTTTTATGTGGGCCCTCGCAGATCAAGGTGTCCAATGGGATAGGTCTATATCTCTGTTCATGAGCAATGGCCTCTTGTGTTCACTTATTCGAGGTCCTTAGTATATAATCTTTTACGATATTGCTAGCTAGGATCTTATATTGTTTGTTTAAATATTATTATATTTAAGCGATTAAAGGATCATTGATCGCCAATAGGGTTTATAATTATGTGTTTGGAAAAAGCACTGGCTATATTATCTGCTTTAGCCGTCTAAAGTATCAGTTAGTCAAATAAACAATCTCCGTTTCCATATTGATCTACTTGTGCCCTGTAACGGTTCCACCTCTTTCTCAATTACCTTATGTATTTTATTTTATTTTTTAAATATAGCTCGCGTGCTATGCTTTACTTAATAATTGAAATCTTCTCTTGTCCATGATAAAGGGCATGATAAGATAATTGCATGATATGTACATGTATGGAACGAAGCAAAACAAAAAACAAAACAAGTGGCTATGACTAGGAGAAAAGCTTAGTTAGCTAGCTAGCTCTGCCGATCAAATACTGTAGGCTTGAAATGTTCATACTATGCATATATATATATATATATATATATATATATATATATATTATACATATTATCAACATTATCGATTTTATTACTTGATCAACTGCCACTTGGGGTTTTTTTTGTTTTTTTGGTTTTCTAAAATGGACTGCTGTAACGTGATTTCATTAATATAATGCATATAGTATGCTCATTAATTATATGTAATATATGTGTAGAAGTAGTAGTAGTAATACACCATCAATTCATGAAGCCTTATGTTTTTTTTTTTTTTTTTGTATGGAGGTGATGGCTATAGTTACCGCTATCTGTTGACAAGATTTTCGGTGTATACATATATGGTAGGTGATGTAATATTTAAGTAGGACTCTTAACGTTAATTTGTCCCTGAACAAATATCGATGGATACAATGAACTTCTTGGCAGTGATAAGACCGATGAATGTGCAAATGATGAAATATCCTGATACACTTTCAGTACGTACTGACTAGTTTGGTATTTTGGTTGGGAAGTTATGAACGCAGAACGAACACAAACGCCATAATTGTTTTGCTCCAAAGTCCACAGTCCACACACATGTAGGACAAAATTGTCCATTCGTGACTACAGAACAACTACTCCTCTAAGCCACCCATTTAATGTTATCATGCATTATGTATTAATTCACCTTTACATTTATATCTATTGGATTATTTTAAAAAATTATATTATACAAATACTTCTATATATATATATATATGACATTCGACGAGAACCACGGTGACTTATCGTACAGGCTATTAGATCTCCAGATTTTTTTGATAATAAGAGAAAAGAGGGTGAATGAGATCTCGACAGTGGACCATTCTCAAACTTATCTGTATTTAGTTGAATTCTCAAATCTATCTGTATTTAGTTGAATTTCCAATAATGATGTGGAGGGTGGGCTATTTTTCAGATCTATTTTTATTTGGTTAGATTTCTAAAAATGACGTAGGGAGGAACTCTTAATTTCACTTTTCCTAAAGAGAGAATGCCTTAAAAGTATACCACTCGAAACTTCGAATACCCTAGAGTGTCTAAATCTACAGCTATTAGCCTGTTTCGAATATATATATATATATATATATATATATACGCATACGCATGTACACTATGATCTCCACTATAATCGTAGGAGAGAGGACATTAGCTATATAGAACAAGCTATATATGGTTGTGGAAATTAACTACAATTAATTAGTCTGAAGAGAGAGAGTACTTTGGTTTTAGGAACACTCGGTTCAAGAATATCCCACATTGTGGTGTCAGCTGAATACTGTGCTCATATTATTCAATACCCAAAGAGATAGACATATCAAAGAGGAACCTCAAATAAAGCGCTACTTCCCATACTGTATATTCATCATCGATTGGTGAACTTGAATATTAACTCTGTAACATGGGCAATTTGCATGAAACTTGGTCCCCCACACCACAAGGAATATAGATGTATACACACATTGAAGTTATTTCAAGGTTACTTGAATACCCCAACTTCGAGCTAGCTAACTTATGTGTGTATATATATAGCTTCTCGGTCTTTAAATGCATGATCGGAAAGTACCGTAAAGTCATTTACTAAATTGAGCGAAAGTATTTATTATAAGTTATTAAAACTGGTGAAAAAACATTCCGATCGGTTCCTAGTTCTTTGATCGGTTATATATACATTTACATATATTATATAATCTCGTATTGTTTCTAAAGTACTGGAATTAAATGACGAATAAATGAACGAACCACGACTGTTAAAAGCTCATAATTACAGGAGACGTATTTATATATGCATAATGTACATATAAAAGCAACTTCTTGGAAATTTTCCACTTTCAAGTCAAGAACCTATTGACACACATATTACGTGTCGTTATTATATTTGATAAACTAGGAAGATCAATTGGAACATAAATAAAAGCACAAGAGAGGTTATTTGCTAGCGTGTAATAAAACGTTACAAATTATATGCAAAAGAATACCAACGTATACTAGTGTACGAAACATATACATAGAAGACATCAAAGGGTTTTTTTTCCAACTATATCATTTTGACTAATGAAAATTTATCATGTATATTTTTTTAAAAAAAAAATAAAAGAAAAATAATATTAATAATGTATATCTTTTATACATTTTATTATAATTATTAGATGATTAGTAGATGATAATCCAATAACTAAAATATATATATCTATAGATAAAAAAATATATATATTAAATTGAAAATCATATATATATTTTTGAATGAGACTATTCTACAATATTTGACCATATAAATGAACTTACGTTTTTCTTTCTACTTTTTTTTGGCACCCCAGATCCTAACAAACAGAACAAACGCTGCCACGGTACTTAACTCATATCGCATTTTTTTTGTGGAATTTTGCAATCCGTTATTTCCGATTCACATTAGTGTTATTGTTATTTTGGGTAAGCTCCGTTATTTCCGATTCACATTAGTGTTATTATTAATTTGGCTAAGATTTCCGCAATTCACATTATTTGGTTTTCTTTAGTTGTTTACCCCATTTTATGATTTTACTGTTTACAACACGAAAGCAAAGGCTTTGTTTCGGATATTGGCCATGCAAGAGGGAGAGTCCAAAATTTTGGGAATTTCATTCTTTTGTTTCCCTCATATAAATCATTTATAATAATCAGGTAAAATTAAGATTTAAAATACACATTTTGATACACCCTTGGACAAAATTTTAGAGTGCATATTGCTTGCTTCACTTTGTTGATCAGCTCCGTACAATTACAATCATCTAGCCCTCTGTTCGCATCGTCAATCTTTTCCACTTCACCAACTGCCTCAAAAAGTCCTTAACCTACATTTTAAAGAAGTCCCTCGGTAAGTAATTAAGGCCCCATCTATTAAAATCATACATAGTAAATAAAAACTGAATTAAACTAAATAAATAAATAATCTGTGGTTTAAATTTTTTCTTGCCTCGGATGGTTCTTGTAGAGAATAAGAGGCAATTGTTTCCTTGGGAACTTTAGAAACAAGGATTCCAAACCCTTGTCCTCTGTCATGCAGAACCTGATATTTAAGGAAATAAATAATGTAATCATTATGTACTTTGTTTTAATCTATTTATAGGTACTATTTTTCAAATTAAAATCATTAGGTGTCTTATTTTACGATAAAAGTAAAAAAAGAGAACTAATATTAAATAATATCTATTTTATTATTATTATAATTTTTTAAAATATTATTTAAATTATTATGAGTGTTAGATAATGATTCAACTACTAAAAAAATTATTTATAAATAACCTTTTTAAGGGGGGAAAAAAAAAAAAAAACCTTCTTGATGATCATTCCATATTTATGTAGTACCTTGAACGCATCCTCATCGGTTCGATCATCTCCAATATATACAGGCAGCACGTCATTGGAATTTGCATATCCTGAAGAGTATTAGTGAGTTATATTTATCAGCCAGAGATATATTTACACTTTCTTAATTTAAGGTGGTACAAATAATCATATGATTAACAAAAAGAAGGAATCGTCTTTTTTGAGAAGAATAGAGGCTAAATACCTAGTGATTCTAGTAAGAACTCGAGGGCTTTGCCCTTGTCCCACTTGATGGTTGGCCTGATTTCTAGTACCTAATTAATATTTAAAAGGTCAAGAAATTGTCAGGCACTTGCAAAATCTACAATCTTATGAATTAATTAATTATTTAATTATAATAGGACCATACACAACAATATGAGTACCTTCCTCCCTTGGGTCAATCTAAGTTTTGGATATTCATTGAGAACAAATTTAACTTGTTCAGCTAAAGCATCCCAACTCTGAAAAACAAATAAAATTAAGATTCAAAGAATGCATAAATAAAGTTCAACGGAAAACGTATCAACCGAAAACCATTGTTGTTATTATTATTATTATTATTATTATATTTTTTACCTTCTCATCAACGCAACGGAAGTGCACAGATAAGCAGAACCTATTATGCTCCACCCTAGCGCCCGGGATGGATTTTGTTTTCTCAAACAAAATTTTGTACACCTATTATATGTAGAGTGATAAAAAGAAGTATTCAAAGATTAGACAAATATATATATTTTCATAACATACATACTTTTAAGTAATTTAACTAGCGAACGAAACTAACCTCATCAACCATGGGTAAAAATTCCGTGGCCGGTTGAAATAGGACGGCTTCTTTTGCCTGAAAACAAGTACCAAATATCAATCAAAACAAATTAGACAATACAAAGTCAACAACACCAATAGGCGAATACTAATGACAATAATAAAAGAAAAAAACGTAGAGACAAAGATGACAAGAAAAGGAGCTCACATTTTTGTATTTGGTACATTTGGATGGACCCTTTATGTCCATTCCATGGCTGCCTGCATAGTAAAGCTCTGCTAGTTTCACAAAGCTGTAAACCTGCATCAAATATATATATATATATATATATATATATATATGTATGTTTATATTAGATTCATGTCACAAATATAACAGTTTCAAGCTTTGAAAAAAAAGAGTATAATAATTTCCAATTTTGACCTTGTCTCTGCATCTTCCGCTCACTATAGCTGTTGGGAAATATTTAGCAACGGCCCTCACGGCCTTTCTCATCTGAAACACCAGTAAACATAAGTTAACTATAACACCCAATATGTCAAAATTTGGACAAAGAAGCCAAAAACAAAAATAAAAAATGAAGCAGATCGAGGAGATTATAATAGACCTCATTGGACATGAAAGCTCGATCCGGGTCTTCAACAATGGGAGAGAGTGTACCATCATAGTCAAGAAACATCACAATCTGCTTTCCTTTGGAAGCATTTGTTATCTGTTCGAACATGCTCAAAGCCGAAGGATGACGAAGCTATTTTCGATACAAACATTCGAAAAAGGAAAAGATTAAGACCAAGAAAATCATCAAAGGGATCCACCATTATTTGTTAAGAGTACTACAAATATTATTAAGTACTCACTGTCCAAGCGCTTTTGTACTCTTCGGTTTCCGAAAGTGAAGCATTAGTAGTAGTAGTAGTAGTAGTAGTAGTAATGGATTTGACAACACGTGGAGGAGAAGAAGCTCTCATGGAATCAACCCAAGAGCTGATCCTAGCACCGGTACCGGTCCCGCCACCGGTTTCGAGCCTCTGGAGCTTATTCCGGGAAATGGTGATACACCCACCAGCGGGTGTAGATAGCAATTTTGGAACAACCGAAGAGAACAAAGACTGGTTATTTGGTACGGTAGCCACAGCAATTCCCAGCCCTTTCACATCCGAAACAACCACATTTTGGTTAGTCATTTTGCTCCACCTTAGTCAAACTCAATCCCCTGCACATTTGTGTATATACATATATATATATTTTAAAAAAAAACTATATGTTAAAACCTCGCATTATAGAAGCTTATAAGAATCAATAAAACCAACCCATTCGAAAAAAGTTAAGTTTATACTGACCCGAAAAATTACTTGATGAATTAGAGGAAAGAGAGGCAGAGAATAATAGAAGAGAAACAGAGGAAAAAGATAAGAAAACAGAGGATTTTTTTGAAGATGTGGGTACTGGTTTGAGAAGCTCATGGGAGAAGGTATATATATATATATATATATATATAAGAACCTCAAAAGAAAAAGGAGATAAAAATTAAATAAATAAATAAAGTTGTAAATCACACGCGCACTAAGCTTACAAGTCACACAACCAGGTCGCCTTGTCAATTAATAATAGCGTTTCTTAGCACTAACAGACGAAACAACCAACCTTACTGTTTCTTTAGGCACCTGTACTTTTCGGCCATACAACACAAATTTTTTCGTTTACTTTATAAAGTAGAGGTTCGTAGCTAACAAAACAAAAACAAAATAGTCTTTTTTTTTTTCTTATTAGGGTGGAATAAGATTTTGAAACGGGGACATTTGATGTTGCTTATATAGGATTAAGATTGTGAATACACACATAGATCGAGTGTACGTACACCATGTGTACTAATTTTCGTACAAATGTTATGATTAAAAATCTTAAACATAAATGTGATATAGTAAGAAAAGATGATTGTAGAACTTAATTTTTAACTTTATGGTGAAACGCATGCATTATAGAACCAAATGGAGGGTCACTACGTAGCAAGAGATTAAGATTTTTTCAGTTGTGATTAAAGAAGAAAGGGACCTTGTTGCACTGGCGCTATCTAGGAGCACTAATTAGAGAAAATAAAGAGGAAGGACCATTTGAAGCTAGCCCACTTTTTCCATGTTAAATATATCTCCTTTGAACTATGAGGACATCTAAAAATTGGCAACAGAATTTTTTTTTTTTTTCAAATTTTTATTTTATTTTTCATTACATGACATTATTGGCAAAACTATGATGTGGAATAGGAGTTTAGTGCCATGATGTGGAATAGGAGTTTAGCATGTGTCTCATGTTTAAGAACCAGATTATAGGTATCTTTTTTCTTGTTTTTTTTGTTTTCCCTGTAAAGCTACTATTCAGTCGCACTAGCTCAGGCACGGAAAAGCATGGACCAAAATTGTTATTGCATGTTTAATTAGTGACCAGCTGATTATTACTACTACTAGAATAGTGGAAAGTTTAAGATGAAGGGACATTAATGGATGTAGATTGCATATAAATATCTTCTTCAATTAGTTATTTTACAATCATATGGTAAATTGATCAAATATAGCACAATGATTTATGTATCTCATAAGAAAAAACGGAACCCTTGTACTATTGCCTAACTTATTGTCCACGTGAATATTCTTAACTAGTTTAAGAGATATTTCTTAGCGGTCAAGGAACCAGACCAGCCTTTTCTTTAAAAATAAATAAATAAATATATATATATATATATATATTGTGAACACATACGTGTGAATGTATATGGAGACGGTGTGCAGACTACGTACAAATTACGTGCAATCCGAGTGAAGAGATGGAGAATATCTTTATATTTGTGTCAAAAATGTGTATAAGGTATTACTTGTATAAAATACATATTTATCACATATAAATAGCATATTATACATGGTAATAATGTAAAGATTTGATAGAGAGATTGATATATCTAAACTTGTAAATAGAGGCTTTTATTTCTTCATCCTAGAATATATAATATGCCAGGTATTTCATTTTTCTGGAGAAATTTATTTTTTTGTTTTTTTTTTCTTTCAAGGATTAGGGAGGTGGGAGTTCTCTTATTTGCTTGTACAAAAAGGATGATTGTTCAAAGAGAAGAGAAAGATATAAGTGAGAGACTGCTTGAGTTTATATATGATCAGGGTTGTGAGTAAATATTTGTAAATACCTGTAAGAAATTTTGTCCTTATAGTGAAAAATTATTAGTAACTTTGTGGACGTAACGTAAGTTGAGTGAACTACATAAATTTTGCGTCTTATTATTTGTTTTATTCCTGCATTTATTTCTGATATAACTGTTCACATATACAGTACTATTTACATGTACGATAACAATATATATATATATATAGATACCAATCCAGTAGGTATTATTGTTTTTAACTATTTATAGATATTATTTTGTCTAATTAAAATTCATTATGCACGTATTTTCATAATAAAAGGTGGAGAAAGAAAAATATTAAGTAATAAGTATTTATTTCTTTTCAATTACACAAATATATTATAGCCATTGGATAATAATAAAAAATACTTATAGTTAAAAAAAAATAAGAAAGCCAAATTAAATGCTTTCATAGTGCGTAGTATAACAAGAATTTTAGTATTATTATTATTATTATCATTATCATTATCATTATTATTTTATTTTGGTGCAAACTATGAGCCCTTAAGCCTAATAAGTTCAACCAATGATTGCAGAGCCCCGAGACCGCCCCTTGTAAAGGGTTACTGAAACTAGCAGCTCCGACTTAACATAATATTGTTTGAATGAAAACCAGCAACATTTTAAAATTTTCTTCCTCTCCGTGAATATAATTGTTATGCCTTCTGCCTTTTTTATACACATACAATTAATTAGAAAATGTATTCGTACTTTTCTATATGGAATTTAGTGCTTTTATGTCCCCAATTTTCATATTTTGTCCACACTAAAGTGTTGTACTCCTCTCAAAGTTACTCTCTTAGGTTTAATAAATTTCTTAATTAATTCTTTGATTCCATACTCTTAACTTGACCATATAAGTTTTCATATACAATTCAGCCTTTTTGAATAATATACTGGATATTGGTCAACATTGTTGAATTTTGGAGGCACCTATATACTTAATAATGATTAAAAATAATTAAAAATAATTTTAAAAGAAAAAAAGAGCCGGTGCTCAAAAACCCTTTTCCTTGCGGAATGAAAGTTGAAATTAGAATTTTCCTCGCTCTTTCTAGGTAACTGCCTATGATTTGTGCTGTTTGCCGAACGTTCTTTTAGGGACCGATAAATTGTTGAATTTTCCCGACAATTCCCAGGCATTTGTTTATTTGATCTTTTTTCCTGGTCTAATTTAAATAATCTCATATCATATGCTTGTTAATTTACATGGTGACTAGAAATTGTGTGAGAGACCTACGACACAAGCCGAGTTGTACAATTATTATTATTACTAATTAGTATAGAAAACTACATACGCAGCTGCTAAGTCAATAATTGAGCTGAAATTTCATTCGTCATGCATGTATGTCCTTCTTGCGTTTTTTAGAGTCTCTAGGAAAGCATATATAAGATGGTTCGTGGTAACTTTCGTCTTAGAGATTAATAATCTAATATTGCTTGAACTTCTTTTTCGGTCGTCGTCGCCTTCTACAATATTTTCATTTTCTCTTAATAACGTAAGGAATCTTATTCTTATTCTTTTTTTATTTTATTTTTACTATCTTGGATGTTCTTTCTTGTTTCCTTGTGCTGATTTGGTTCCCTTTTCTACAGTCAACGGAGAGATCAATGTCTTTAAGTTTTATAGCCAACCCCATGTGAAGCAGAAGTAAAATTTCAACACTAATGTACATAAAGAGTTCTCAAAAAGAAAAGAGTTAGGCAAAGCTAATTAAAGAAATATTAGGGATCGGTGAAATGTTTGAAACAAGGCGCTAGGAGTTATAAATGGAATAACTTATCAATTAAGAAAGCTTCTTCATCAGCCCTCACAATATACATTTTTTTTTTTCTTTTTTGGAAAAAATTCTCTCTTCTCGATCTTCTATAGGGGTTTCTACTAGTTGTCTTATCTCTCAGGGAACAAAATTGGGCAATGGTTCCGTCTAGTCATGATTAGGTTCCAGGAACTTGAGAGGTTTTCTCAGTTCTTGACTACTTTAATTAGAATAATTGCCATTGTTGTTACATGAGTCACGATTCTCATAAATCAGTGAAACGAAGAATTATGAGAGGGAAAAAAAAAAAAACCTAACAAATTGTGTTTTGCCACATTTTATTCTTCTAATATTGCAAAAAAAAAAAATCGAAAGATTCTTATTATGTTCCTATCAGGACCAATTTCTTTTAATAACACACGAATATAATTTTTTTGGACGGAAATCTTATACACCAGAGATTTTCCACATGCGCAACATTTAAAAAAATAAAGAAATAAAGTGGTACTGCAAAAATAATAACTTGAACTATATCGTATTTATACAGTTTTGACCATATTTTTTTGGCTCGTACAAAATTATATCTTCGTATTTAAAATTTCTGAAAATGTCTACATTTTTGTGCAAATTGAGCGATTTTTGTTGATTATTTTAAATTATTTTCAATAAATTTTAATTATTTATTAGGAAAAACAAGATATCATTAATTTGACTTCCTTATTTATTACTGAGGAATATTTTAGTCAATTATATATAAATGATAAATATTTATAAATTTTCAACATAGAAATATAATTTTGCATAAGACAAAAAATATGGTTAAAATGTAAAAAGGTCACAGTTTAGTTTTTTTTGTCAGATTTTTTTTCTCAATTACCCAATAAAAATAAAAATAAAAAGTACAGTATTACATATATATATATAGGGATATATATGGGTATATATATATATATATATATATATATATATATATATATGCTGCCTGAGAGAACAGAGTATGCATAGTCATGTTGGTAAAACATAAACGCAAGGAAATTATCTTAGGAAGAGACTATATGAAAGTAAGCATCGTACAAGTCAATTAAACGAGTTGAGTAAACAACATCATATACGTGCAACTTCCAAATCCTTTTAGCAATCAAAGTGGGGTATGTCTAGTTAATAGCTAGGCAATAAGACAAACTGACCTAAACTATTATATGCTCAGCGAAAAAAAATGAATAAATAAAAATCATTTACGATCTTGGCCAGTATTGATTAAAATTTCAAATTTAGCCTTTTCTTTCCTTTTCGTCTTGTGTTATAGAATTGTTAATTATAGTCACTGCAAGTCTTTTCTTTTCTCTTTCATTTTCGGGCTCATGACTGTGCTGATTGCAAGTTGAAGGACGACTTCTATGCTTTTTTGTGTCATCTAATTATTTATTTTTTGTTGGCTTGCAACAACAACATTGTTATTTTTAGTTTTGTTTTCTTTCTTTTTTCAATTGTTTTCTCCTCTCACATTGCCCGGAGAGTGATGATGAAATTGAAGGCCTTTTATTGCTTAGTGGCTTGTGACTACGAACTGTAACGTTGCCTTCAACAGAAAATTATAGAAATTATTATAGGAATGTTGATTTCAATAGAAAATGCCAATTAAATATACAACCATGGCCATAATAAACGACGTACGTACTTTTTCAACTAATAATAAGTTGACATCTTAAATTATGTGGTTTTTTTTTTTTAAATCATGTAATCTAAAGTTAACATATAATTGGACTCGTAAATTATGTAGTTCTTTTTTAAATGTGACCAAATATGTAACTAGTTAAAATTCAAAAACTTATTTTGTAATGTCTACAAGGTATCCCTCTTTACCATGTCGTGTATCTAAACATCTATTTTCTTTATTTTTGGTTAGCTTCATGTACTTTAAAATCTGGTCACATTTCTCCGTGGTCGGTTCCTACTTCCTTGGACTTTTTCAACTACTTTATTTCTGTGTACTTTACTGTTTTGGGGACTTTCTGGCAATCAAATTTCAATTAAGTGTTTAGTTAAACAATTTTCAATTGCATAACAATAGTTATTTAAATAATTCTCCACCAATATCTTTGTTAGCCCCAAAACATAGTTAATAAAATTAAAATGTTGACTCTTAAGCTGTTCTTCTAGTCAAAGTTTCCTTTATGTCAAAATACCTCTATAGTAAGCTGTACAAAAATACCTTAAGTATCTAAATATATTTTGTAAAAGTTTCTAGAGGCCCTCCTTGGGACTTTTAGAGAATAAAGTGTAAAAATGGAGCAATAGAATTGGATTACAAAAGCAAGATGTCTTTCCTCATAAATATTCAAATGAAAAAACTCAAAAATAATATTCTTTTTCTCAAATCTTTATTTTTGTCACTGCAATGTTCTAATCATAAAGATTATGAAACGAGCTCTTGGGGGAAAAAGAAAGGATAATAGTAAAAGGATGAGAAAGGATAATAGTAAAAGGATGAGATTCTTTCTCGAGGCATCAAGGTACGTACCAACCAATATATATTGAAAGTGGCCGGTTCGGTTTATGTACTAGAATTTCTCCTTTTATCATGTTTATCATATTCGATCAATGCACCAAAAGTATTACTATAGATATAGATTCGAAATCTATAGGTTAGCTGAATAAAATTCTTATTATCGAACACATATGATTGAGACATACATGAGTATATGTATATGTAGATTCCATGCACTAAATCTGCCATTTTCCCCCTTTCATAAAATAAAACATGTCAATTTGATGATATCTGCCAAGTGGAAGTCTTTCGCACAAGTTTCTTAAACAGTAGTAAAGAACTTATGCATTATCAGATTTATAATTATTCTCCGTTTTCTTAATATAAACAAATTGATTATTATTGAGCAACTTTTGAGTGAATGATTAGAAAAAATTTATAACCTTCTTGGGATGAGAGTCAAGAGAAACCAACCAAACTCTATGCCCATATAATGCTGGTAGTCAGTGATAGTTGGTTTGAGTTCAAGGTCGGCCACTTGAGAAGATTTGTCCCAAAATAGAAAGGGCAATCTTTGGAGCTGTATAAAAATGGGCAAAAGAAGAAACAAAACCAACTGAAATAACTGCAACCCAGAAACAAATAGACCTACTAATGACTTTCAGTTTTTTGAAAATGGGCCCCCACCAGGGGAGAGAAAAACCAGACGCTGCAAGCATGGGCCACCGTTTTTCTTTATTTCATTTCTTTTTTTTTTTTGGATCTTTTCTGTGATGCGACATCTTAGGACCCACAAATCGTGCCCATAGTGCCAAGCCCACTTAATGATTTATTTACCCACCACCCCCAACTGGCCACTCATCTCTAATTACCCTATCCCCACCACCACCACTTCCACCACCATCAACTTCCTCCTCTTTTTCTCTGCATCTTGATGCCCTTTAAAAAATACTTACCTTAAAAAAAAAAAAAAAACACTTAGACTGAGTACTGAGTAGTAGATTTTAAGGAACAAAAAAAAGTACTCTTTAAGTCTTATTTAGCCTCCAGTGGGTAGGTTTAGACCCAATACATTTGGCTTTACATTTCATTAGGGAGCTAGCAAGATTGGTTTTATATTTTTCCAAACTTTTGCTTTATCTCATGTTGAAATACGCTAATGAATGTTCCAAAGTAAAACTCAATGTCTTTGAAATTATATTCTCCAGAGCCACGTAGTGTTGGAGCGGTTTCTCACCAGCCGTCCACGTGTCTCGAACTGCTGACGCTGTACTCTCCAACTGTCCACGTGCCCTTACTGTCTCAAAGCTCTCTGAACTCCAAGCAAGATCGGAGAGGCGGGGTTGGCTACCTGCAAATACTCTCCGATGCTTAAGTCAGTGGTTTATCTTTGTGTTGGGTAGCAAGGAAAATATTTCAGTATGAATATCTCTATATCTTTCTTGTTCACAGACTTTTTTATATATATCAGTTTTTTAAGCGTACATACCCCTCTCAGGAACGCATGGCTTTTTTATATGTAGTCCTGAGATAGTGAACCGCATGGTTCTCAATCTCGGAATAAGTACCTTTCACCTCAAGATCTTTTTCAACGGTCACGGTCCGAGATTTCTGTCATCTCCTCTGTGCTACCATGGCCTGATTTTCGCCGCCTCCTACGGCCTCAATCTGTCAGGAACAAGATTTGGGCAAATCGCCGTTCTGTCAGGACAGCTTGTCCCTGGCACACACACCTACCCAGGATCGCATTAAATGTTCTGTCTGGGTCTGGAGCCATGGGTTGCTTTCCATTGTATTTAGTCTGAGGACCCTTGGGGCTTCCGACCCCCAGCTGTTGAGGTAAGGGCCGCTGTTCCCAAATGGCAGACCCTTGGGGCTTCCGACCCCCAGCTGTCGAGGTTAGGGCCTGACTGGGCCGAACCGTCTGGGATCAGTGATGAATTCGGCCCTAACCTTGGAAGGCCCAATGGCCGATTGTGAAATCACGTGCGATCTGCGTGGCCTTCTTCGTGGCATAAGGTTCGAGAACGGGTCCCACACATAGGTATATGTACCTACGCTTTATTGTTTGTGACATCTTCTACTTAGATAAGGTGATAAATAAAGTACATGTGGTAGCGCATTCTTCAAAAGATTTCTCCCTTTACTATCATTTTAATTTGGTGGTTAAGCGCATAATTATAGGGCACTTTTGATAAAGCTTCCAATATTGATGGCTTTGGCTCGTTAATTCCCTCTTTTGTAGATGTGAAGGATTTCTCCTAGCTAGTTTTCTCTTCGAGTGTTTCTTCCTTTTTAAAGTTTTTTAATGTGAATTAAAATCAGCCTAATTGTACTTGATACGAATGGGAACATCCTAAGAACATAATTATTACTATAATTTTAAGTATCTTCAAGAAGTTAGGTTAAGATAACACATTGATTCCCCTTTAATTTCTTAAAAAGATCCCACAAATCCCACGGATGTTCATGTTGGTTAGTGCCTATGGCACTAACTAGTATGGTCCAAAGTAGAATCGATTGCTCCGCAGTACTATCAATAAGGGATATATAATATCTGAGAATCTCACACTCTTATAATATGTGGTTTATTGTGATACCGTCTCAACTCTAAAAGCAAAATAATATATATACATATATATATAAATAGACACAATTGAGAAACTTAATACTGAAATAGGAAACTAAAATTCTTGCTACTCAAATTAAATAAATTCTAATAATAACAATTCTAGATAATAATATAATTTCTTACTTTATTCTATTCTCATTCCTCGTCATTATTTCCGTTGTTTGAATACTCGACTCAAAATGAGTTAAAACTCAAATAAGATACTTCAATATAATTTACCATTAATTTAGAAGTAAGCTTTATAATATTGTAAACTAAATAAAAGGGTAGTCAACACTCGAAGGCCATTATAGTTGTGTTGTTTACTTACTGATTTCTTGAGACAATGGTTGAGTCATGAGGCCTAGCCAATATTACTTGGGGGAACCACTCAATCTAAAGTTGGGATTGTCCTTGAGTTCAATGAAACTCATTGAATATTAAGTTCTAGAACAGCACTTGATCAAAACTTATGTATTTAATTTGCTCCTGGATACCTTAAAAGACTTAAAACATTTTAGCCGCATCCATTATGGTACTTTTAGGGTCCCGTTTCCCATATTTCTGATATCCTACTAGAACTTTCTTATGTGATTAGGGAGTTTTTCCATTATATTGTTTTGAAGATGATTTGGACACTTCAGTCTATGAATACATAGTTTTTAATAAATTTAAAATATACTCTTTATCGGACAATATAAAAATGGGACATATGCAACTCTGTCTTTATATTGTTAATGATCCAATCCAAATTAAATGTCGATTCATGATACAATCATAGATTACCCATTGCTTTTTTTTCCTCACTCTTAAATAATAATTCATACTAGTTAATAGTAAGTTACACAACCGATTTGCTACATAAATGCGCCTCTTAAAATGCAAAGAGTCATTGAATCCTCCTTTGGGCCCTTCCCAGTGCAAAAGGACAGGTAACCTTTTCCATATATCCAAGAAGTTTAGATCTAATAATTTTCTCAATATACATATAGAGGAGCGGTACTTTGACGCGTTTTATCAATTACAGCCCTCAATCTCCGTGAGTTTCATTGTGAGGCTGATAAGAATGGAGAGCTCTGTAACACAACGCAACCTATCAAAAAAAAAAAATCCATCCAACGGAATAAGGTTTTTCAGATTTGATCAAATGCTGAAACTTCTTCTTATTTTTCTGTTTTTCGTTTATTACTTTAAGATCTTAATGTAGTAACTTCAACATGATTGAGTTAAAAGAATATAATCCATGTTATAGTAGTTGATTTATAAAATAAAAAAATATAAAATATAAAATTAAAATAAATAAAAAAGATATTGACATATATATTTGTGAAGCATTTCAATGAGAACTTTAGAACCTAGCTTCACGGTCCCTTCCAACAAATTAAGGAGTTCATATATTTTCCCATTTAATTTTTTCCCTTCTCATTTCTTCAATTTGTGATGAGTCCAATCTTTTAATATCTGCAAGCAGTTCTTATGCAATATATACATATTTTTGTAAAGTGAACATATGAAATTGACTGACACTTTCAAACCGTTTTGGAACTTTCTTTTTCTCCACATATTAAAATATCTTACATTTCCATTGCTCCTCCCCACCCACCCCCCCCCCCCCCAAAAAAAAAAAACTTTATTTCTTATCTTTTTCTTTTATTTTATCCCCACGTTCTAATGATATAGACTAATGAAAATTTGATTCGCAAATGAAATTATACCTGACAAAAAAGATAAACCCCATTTTCCCTTGCCCCATTATTTTCAAATAATGCAAAACTAATTAGTGTGTGGAACTTAAAGGACATTTTGGCATAATAAGGTCCGAGTCAAAATGATTCACATATAGTAATATATACACACATAATATTATGGGGAATGTACAATCATTGTACAATTGAACCATTTGTTTTAGATTCTTTTCAAGTCCCATTTGGAGGAATCAATTATCAAAACCAAGCTCCCATATCTAGACGTAACATAATAAAGTTAAACTACGATTTGATTTGGCAGCTCTCACCCTCAAGCAAGCTAGCTAGCTCCCTCTGCGCATGTTCTGATTAGATCTATGCTCACCAGTCTTGTACTATATGACAAGATTGACAAGTGAAAGTTCAAGTGCCAAATGTACTCCATATATACATAGTTCTTTTTTGTAAGCTTTGTTCCACGTGCTTAATAATTACAACCCAAAAAATTGGTACTCAAAATATTTATTAATTTTTAATGAAAGAAAAGAAAAAAGGGGGAAGTCTGAGGCTTGGAATGTTTTAGGATCCTTCATATTTCCAAAATGTTTAGTCCTTAGGAAGTCGTCTTCCTTGGCACAAGGACGACCTCATAAAGATTTCGTTTTTTTACAGGTGGCTGATCGAGTACGCATGCATAGAATTGGAGAAGAAAGAAACAAAATAAAAGGACGTGGAAAGACGTTTCTAGCTCCTGGTATTTGGGTATCAAAATTCAAAGGGCACTGGCACACAGGTTTGTGAGAGACTAGGATACCTACATCAATATTCAATCCATTTTTTCCTCATATTTTTCTTTTAATTATTAAGGGGAAACTTCCTCCTGTGACAAACCATTAACAATATAAAACAGAAAATCTTTTGTTTCTTCATTTGGTCTTTTCCTCTTAACAAATTTTGATTTGGTCTATAGTACGCAAAGCTTCTTATTACACGAAATTATTATTATTGATTTCATTCTTTACCTTATTCCTCGTTTGGAGAATAATTCCGTCTAAAAAGTCCCATTTGAAATTGAAAAAGAAAAAAGCTATTATCTACTGTTCTTTAAAGTTTCCCTTGAGATATGGATCCTTTCACAAAGTGATTGGCATATATAATCATTGATTTTCGTTATATGGGATCAAATTTGCATGATCTGCATGTTGTGCTACTAGATATAATGATACGAATCGATATTGATTAGAATTTCTTATATCTCAACCGACTGCTTATTTCTTATAACAACTTTTTATACAGCAGCTAGCTAGCTTCATTTTTTGCATTAGGGGAGAGAGAATTTGGAACCAGATCTTAAACGTATAAGAACATGAATCTAGCTAAGAGAGATAGAGTACGCCTATACTTTAACTTTCTTTGGCATGCATTAATCAAAATCATAATATTCAAATTCGTTAGTGGTATACTAATTGTCTTCCCCTTATGGCCTTATCATAAGCTGGTTGTGCCGACTAAAAAGTTGAAAGAACACTCCATGGAATCGCAATCACTAGTGATGCCATGCCACCACACATATTATTGTACTATATTCTATATCCCGTAGGGTCTTCTTTTTTGGCCTTCTCAGTTTTGTTTTAATGATATAGATATACAGTACTGGTACTGCATAACACTATAAGAGTATGCTATAAAAATTGAGAAAAAAGAATCGAGGGTTCTGTACACAGTGTCCCACAAACACAAGCGACTTTACGTCCCATTACATAGATGGATATCTAGACCTCCAACTAGGCAACTTGTAAAGGGTATTGTGGGACTCGTTCCCAAATTATACACTACGTGGACGATTAAGTGACAGAACAGGTCACGAACGGGACCCACCGTCCGACGAGTGTCGAGAATGATTAGTTAAAGGCCACACGGGTCACACGCAATTTCGCAATCGACCGTTAGGCCGTCCGAGATTAGGGCCGAGCCCATCACAGACCCTGAACAGACTCGACCCAGTCAAACCCTTACCTCGACAGCTAGGGGGTCGGAAGCCCCAAAGGTCTTCCACCAAAATACGATGGAAAGTAACTCACAACTCCAGACTTAGACAGAGCATTTAATACGATCTTGGGTAGGTGTACGCAGGAGGTAAGCGGTCCTGACAGAACGACGATTTGACCAAATCTCACCCCTGACAGATTCAAGCTATAGGAGGCGGCGGAAACCAGGCTACAGCGATACAGAAGTGATCACGGTAATCTCAGCCCGTGAACTCCGGGAGACATTTTGAGGAAAAAGGTACTCAATCCTGAGATTGAGAACCGAATGGTTCACAATCTCAGGACTACATATATATGAGACATGCGTTCCCGAGAGGGACATGTACGCTTACAAAAAAAAGAAGTATATGAAAAAAGCTTATGAGCAAGAAACAAATATATACTCATATAGAACTAATTCCTTGCTACCCTGAATCAAAGATAAGTCACTGACTTAAGTATCGGAGAGTCTTTGCAGGTGGCCACCCCCACCTCTCCGATCCACCCTGGAGTTCAGGGCACTTTTGGGATAGCGAGGATACGTGGACAGTTGGAGAGTACAACATCAGCAGTTCAAGGACACATGGACGGCTGGTGAGAAACCGCTCTAACAGTTTGGCGCTGTCTGTAGGAACAAATGGTTGAGCGTGAGGAAAAGAGTGAGAAACTCACGATCGCGCTCTCCACGAAAAAAGGCCATGTAACATCGGATGGCACCCTCGAGGATGACAACCAGGAGCACACATCCCGATGCCGAAGGGAGCTCCCGAGAGGCATGACCAGACCTGGAGCAGAAGCTGGATCAAATGCTCACCGCCCTGACGGAAGCAAACCGGAAGGCAGAGATGGCCCACGAGGCCGTACTGAGTTTGAGGGACGAAGTCGCGGAGGTACGCAGAGATAACGCCCGCCTCGAAGGGCTACTGGCGAGTGAAGACAGAAGCCAGCAGAGAGAAGATTTTGATGAAAAAGTCCAACAAGAATTTGGAAGCCAATCGCGAGGAGAAGTTCCCCCCTCCCCCATCTGGATTGTGGATGGAAGGGGCGCGGCAAAGCCAGTCGAGACCCCTCCAGGCCTGGGGGGCGATGGGCAGAAAACCCCATGGAAGCCCAGGAGGTACACCTCCTAACTGGAAGCAGGAGATGATGGTGGAGTTGGATAAGAGACTCAGGGCCCATTACAGTCAGACCCCCGACGATCTGGCAGAGCAAACGGTGCGAGGGATTAACCGGACGGTCTTCGCTGACTAGATCCAGATGGAGCCCAGGCCGAGGGACTTCACGACCCCGACCTTCAAGCCGTTCGAGGGGAAAACCGACCCCCTCGATCACATATACCACTTCCAGTAGAAGATGGCTTTGGAAACCAGGGACGAGGCCGTAACCTGTAAAGTCTTTTCTACGACTCTGGTGGGACCAACCCTGTTATGGTTTAGACAGTTCCCAGAAAAATCCATAAACGGGTTCGAAGATTTCTGCAAACTTTTCTAAAAGCAATACGCGGGTGTCCGGAGACAGCAAAAAACCATGCGAGACCACGACCGGTTGGAGCAGGCCGCGGATGAGTCCCCACGAGACTACCTGTCACGTTTCCTCGAGGTAATATTCCTAGTCCATAACGCAGACTCGGTCCAAGATGCAGGATCGTTCATAAGGAGCCTATAGCCAGGGTCAATGCTATCGGACCACCTCCTTTTGAATCTCCCGTACGATATGGTGGACGTCCAGGCGAAGTCAGAAGGGGTATTTAGGGTGCTGGAAAGCCACTAGAGGGTGCCCAAGACCTCCGCCACGATAACAACTACACCGGCATAACCCCCAGCCCCGCAAGGGGTAAAGAGACCCTCGCCAGACCAAGCTACGACTCTGAAATAGGAAGCCCCCATTCGAAGCAATCAGGAAGATGGCAAGAGGAGGAAGACGTCCCCGACTCTCTACCGAAGTATGAGCTCAACACGCCAATCGACGTGATCTACCTCCAAAGCAAGGATAAGGGCATTTTCAAAGACCCGCCCAAATCTTATATCCCTGAGCATATGAAGAACAGGAACAGGTATTGCCAATTTCACAAAGACTTCAGGCACGATACAGTCCACTGCCGCAACCTCTACGCACAGGTTATGATGGCGATCCACGCCGGCAGGTTGAAATAATATGTGAAAACCGGTGGAACCCATCTGCTGGAAGACGTCACTAGGCCTGAAAAAGGGAAGCAGACCTAGGCCTCTGGGTCAAGAGAGTAGACCCTGAGGATAGTGTTGACTATCGTGGGCAGACCAGAACCGACCCAGGAGTAGGAGGAGAAGGAGAAAAGCCTCAAAAGAGCTAAAAGAGGAGTGAAGCACCTAAGGGGGATGGGTCATTCCGTCTACCGTTTGATGTCGGGAGAGAGTCGCACCTCTGCAGCCCCCATCATTTTTACTCAGCAAGATTTTAACTACGGTGCGCCTGCCTCACAACGACCCCTTAGTGATTAAACTGTAGATCGGCTAAGCATTGGTCGGAAGGGTCCTGGTCGACGGTGGAAGCAGCGTCGATATCTTGTTCCTTAGCACATTTGAAAATATAAGCTTGGATCGGAGCGCACTCAGGCCAACCTATCAACTGCTATTCGTTTTCGACAGCACTAAGGTCTGCCCCTTGGGCATCGTGACCCTGAATATTTGTGCTGCTGAGAGATGCTTGGACGTGGACTTCGTCATCATTGACAGCCAATCCTCCTTCAACGTCATCATGAGAAGGGGATGGATCCACGCCATGCATGGGGTCGCTTCCACCCTCCACCAGGTCTTAAGATGTCTATCAAAGGACGGTACCTATACGATAGACATCAAAGGAGACCATGCCTCTGCAAGGAAGTGCTTTTCAACCGCCCTGAGGGGAGCCGACGCGAATGCAAGCACTGCGACCGGGGACGAATAGCAATTAAAGGACCGCCTGCCAGCGTACATGAGGCGAATCGAAGAGGAGTTTGACGGCCCGGAATCCACGATCGAGGAGCTGATAGTGGTCACTTTGAAAGAGGCAGAGCCGGCAAGGTTGGTTCTAATCGGGGCCTTATTTCCCGAGAAGCAAAGGAACGAAATGTTGGGATTCCTAAAGTGGAACGAGGACGTCTTTGCGTGGTCCCACGATGACATGCCCGGGATAGACCACGCACACACCTGCCACGTGCTGAACATAGATCCCAATTTCCCTTCAGTTAGGCAGAAACCCCGAAGGTTCGTACCAGAGAAAAACAGAGCGATCAACAAGGAGGTAGAGAAGCTGCTGGAGAGCGGTCTGATCAGGGAATGCGTGTACCCGCATTGGGTCTCCAACCCGGTAGTGGTAAAAAAGAAAACCGGCAATGACTATATTTGCATAGACTTCACTAACCTAAACAAGGCCTGCCCGAAGGATAGCTTTCCCTTGCCAAGAATCGACCAAATGGTAGATGCGACGGCGGGATTCAACAGAATAAGCTTTTTGGATGCCTACTCTGGATACAACCAGATTCCCATGTACGCGGAAGACCAAGTCCACACAGCTTTTATCACGGAGCGTGGTCTTAACTGCTACAGGCGTATGCCATTTGGCTTGAAGAACGTAGGGGCAACCTACCAAAGGTTCATGAATAAAATGTTCGATAGGCTACTAGGGAAGACTATAGAGGTCTATATAGACGACATAGTCGTGAAGAAAAGAGAAGATTTAGACCATCTGGGACACTTAGACGAATGCTTTCAGATTCTGAGGTAATATTGGATGCGTCTGAATCCCATGAAATATGCGTTTGGGGTGTCCTCTGGTCAATTCCTAGGGCATATCGTGAGCAGGAGGGGTATTGAGGCAAATCCGACCCAGCTGACCTCGATCGCAAATATGTAGAGACCCTCAACCATTCGGGAGGTTCAACGCCTGGCTGGAAAGATAGTCGCTCTCAGCCGATTCGTTTCCAAGATGTCCGACCGATGCAAACCTTTCTTCCAATGCTTGAAGAAAAGCTCTACTGTCATCTGAGGGGAGGAACAGGATAAGGCACTGACAGATCTCAAGCTGTATTTGAGTCACCCTCTATCTTGGCTTCCCCAGTAGAGGGGGAGCACCTGTATGCCTATTTAGCAGTGTCCGAAGTGGCGGTCAGTGCCGTACTGTTCATCGAGGAAGACGGCAAACAGAAATCGGTGTTTATATAAGCCGCATGCTCCTAGATGCTGAGACGCGGTATAGTGTGGCAGAAAAGCTCGTCCTCATTCTGGTCAACACTAAAAAGAAACTCTGGCAGTACTTTGAGGCACATTCGGTCACCGTACATACGGATTTCTCCATCCGCCAAATTTTGGCCAAACCAGACCTGTCGAGACGACTGACCAAGTGGGCCATCGAGCTGAGAATATACGATATCGAGTATCGGTCTAGAGCGGCGAAGAAAGGGCAGGTCATGGCGGATTTTCTGGTAGAAATCGAATCCTTCGGCGAGCAGCATGACCCGTCTCAGGTGTCTCGACTTCGCCCCCTTTCAGCCTGGATGCTCTATACTGACGAATCTACGAATGCCTCAGGATCAGGTATCGGGATAGTCCTACAGACCCCAACGGGTCTCAGAGTTGAGAAGGCACTGAGGCTCGGCATCCAGGTGACTAATAATAAGGCAGAGTACGAGGCACTGCTACAAGGCCTTGAGCTGGCGCTGCATTTCGGAGTGGAGAATATCGTAGTAAAGACCGACTCACAGTTGATCGCGGGTCAGGTCAGGGGAAACTTCGAAGTAAAAGAGCCAAGGCTGCATAGGTACTTCTCTAATGTAATGAGGGCAAAAGCTCGCTTTGACAATTTCAATATCGAACCGATCCCCAGGGAGACGAACCAGAGGGCTGAAGAGCTAGCCAAGAGTGCTTCAACTGGGGGTACGGCTGAAAGCATAGAAATTCTCCTAGAAGACAGAAGCATGGAGGACCCCTCGCAGACCCCTACGCACCATGTGTTCGCGACCGGAACTGCTGATGAAGGGTGGATGAAACCCATCACCCAGTATTTGACGTTGGCGAACCTACCCACGGACCCCCGAGAAGCAAGGTCGGTTAGGTTGAAGGCTGCTAGGTACTCGATGGTAGGGAAACGACTATATAGGAGATCGATAATGGGCTCGATGCTGCGGTGCATAGGTCCTGTCGAAGCGCAAAAGCTAATGGAGGAAATCCACGAGAGAGTATGCGGCAACCACTCCAGCGGACACAGCCTCGCCCATAAAGCTCTAACGCTGGATACTTCTGGTCATACATGATGATAGAGGCAGCCCGATTTGTCAAAAAATGTGATAAGTGCCAGAGATTTGCCCCAATAAAATGCCAACTCGCGGAGGTACTTCATTCGATCATAACTCCCTGGCCGTTTGCCAAATGGGGTCTGGACATCGTCGGAGAGCTCCCCAGAAGTCCAGGGGGAAGGAGGTACGTCCTGTTAGCCACGGATTACTTCACCAAATGGGTAGAAGCTGAAGCCTTCGTGACCGTTAGCAAGACAGCCACGATTAACTTTATCTGGAAGAATATAATCTATCAGTTTGGGATTCCAAAAGAGATACATACCGATCATGGCACACAGTTCCAAAATGCTAAGGTCAAGGAGCTATGCGAGCTGTATGATATAAGGCTCAGTTTCTCTTCCGTGAACTACCCTCAGGGGAACGGTCAAGCGGAGGCAACGAACAAAGCCATATTCAACAACATCAAAAAGAACTTGCAGGAGAACAAAGGCAAGTGGTTAGAAGAGCTACCGGCCATTGTATGGGCCCACTGAACCACGGAGCAAGGTCGACTAGAAGAACGCCATTCACCATGGTCTACGGCTCAGAGGCTGTGATCCTGACCGAAGTTGGCCTTCCGACCCTCCGTTCTGAAGTAGTGAGAGATCCCCTCCTTAAACAAAGGCCAGCTAAGCTGCAACACAGACCTCCTGGAGGAAACAAAAGACATGGCTCTAGTCCACTTGGCTTTATACCACCAGCAGGCTAGATCCTACTACGCAAAAAAGGTTAGTGCTCGACAATTTAACACCGGGGATTGGGTCCTAAAAGTTAGAACAGGGAATTCCTCGAAACTAGACTCCAATTAGATCGGACCCTATGAGGTGATCAAGGCACTCGACAATGGTGCGTATGTCCTGAAAGAGCTCAAGACTAGGAAAAACTTGCCGAACACGTGGAACGCTCAGCACTTGAAAAAGTATCACGTGTAGGACACATGCATATGATGTAAGACCATGTTGATACTTGTATTATTGAAAGGCTTAAATCCAAAACAGGTCAAATCCCCTTTTTTTTGCCACACGGATTCATCTTTTGGATTGATATGGAAAAGGAGTCTGCCCACAGCAGCAGACCCCACACACTATTCACGCGTGAGACACATATGAACGCTCATATTATTAAAAAGCTTAATTCTGAAACAGGTCAGTCTTTTGCCACACAGAAAAGGGTCTACCCATAGTGGCAGACCCAACGTTTAATTTACATAGGTAAAAGATCATGTCAGGCTGCTACGGAAAAGGGTCCGCCCACGGTGGCAGACCCCACGCCTCAGTTGCACAGGCAAAAAATCATACCAGGTTGCCACGAAAAAGGGTCTTCCACAGTTGCAGACCATACACACTACTCACGCAATTAAGAACGCTCGTACTATGGGAGTCACGTCGCTTGTCGACGATCCGAGAAAACGTACGAAGAGGAAATAGCTATGTAACAAAATCTTGCCAGCAAGCCTCAAAAACGCTCGTACTATAGGAGTCACGTCGCTCGCCGATGACTCGAGAAAACATACGAAGAGAAAATAGTTGTGCAACAAAATCTTTCCAGCAAGCCTCAAGAACGCTCGTACTATGGGAGTCACGTCGCTCGCCGACGATCCGAGAAAACGTACGAAGAGGAAATAGTTATGCAACAAAATCTTGCCAACATGCCTCAAAAAGCTCGTACTATGGGAGTCACGTCGCTCGTCGACGACCCGAAAAAACATACGAAGAGGAATAGCTATGCAACAAAATCTTTCCAGCAGGTCTCAAAAACGCTCGTACTATGAGAGTCACGTTGCTCGTCGACGACCTGAGAAAACGTACAAAGAGTAAATAGCTGTGCAACAAAATCTTGCCAGCAGATCTCAAAAACGCTCGTACTATGGGAGTCACATCCCTCGTCGACAACCCGAGAAAATGTACGAAGAGGAAATAGCTGTGCAACAAAATCTTGCCAGCAAACCTTAAAAATGATTGCACTATGGGAATCACATCGTGCAATAAAATGCTTGTCGATGACCCGGGAAAATGTACGAGGAAGAAAGGGGTGTGCATCCCAAAAGCTTGCCAGCAGACCCCCTAAGGAACATTTTTAGCTACACGAAGAGCTAAAGGAAAGCAGGGTCGGGATCCACCCGTTGGAAGTGGACCCCTCACTGGTTGAGACCCCGAGACTAGGCTGAGTGCCAGGGGCTTCCGAAGTTCGATCTGGCAGATCGAAAACAGGGATAAGCTCTATGGCACCAGAAGCAGATGTAGAGGGCCCGTCCTTTTCTGCGGCAAGCATCTTCAGCATGTCAGCCGGATACGTGATACTGATCTCATCCATGAGCTACTGTATATAGTGCTTGACGGAGTAGTGGTCCCTCTCGACGCCATTCTGATCATCAAATTGGTCTGGCGTTACCACCTTAGCGTAGCCTTCGAACTCTCTATTCTCCCAGCCAGACCTGTAACTTTCTGCAGAAAGGACGTCCACCTGCCTCTGGTACCACGTTTTTAATTTCTCCGCGTCCGCCAGCCTATCCTTCAGTGCCGCCAACTTGAGCTCCACTTGCTGCTGTGATAAGTCGACCAAAAAATTGTTAATGCCGGCAAGATCCTCACCGTGTTTGCGAGACATCTCCACATGAGCACCCATCAGATTTTTGTGATCCAGGAAGAGATATCGATTTACCTCATTAGACCGGTCAAGCCTATGTTGCAGAGAATGGGCCTCTAACTTGGCTTTCATCTCGGCTTTCCTCACTTATTTGGCGTCGTCAACAGCCTATCACGAGCGACGAAAGCTAGCCCCATCTTTGCCCCAGCGCTCTGCAATTCTTGCTTCTTGACCTTTAGCTCGTTCTGAGCCAGTCTGGCGGCCTCGGACTGGGCAAGTTTGTTAGCCTCCGCCTCAGCCAGTCTCGCAGCCAGCTCCTCGCGTCTGGTCCTCTCGATGCTCAGAGCGTGAGCCACCGTGCTGCTGACCCTCGCCTCCTCGAGGCTCTGATATAAGTCAAAGTTAGACCTCAATTCAGCAAGGGCGGCCTCGCTGCGCTCGGCCAGTGCAGAGCGGGAACTCAGCTCCTCGGTCAAATCCCTGACGCGAAAGGAGTAGAAAGACTGGATGGCGGTCAGCTGCAAGTTAAATAAAAAAAGGGGGTCAGTATCTAGCAAGGATGCTGAAAAATATAGAAGCAATCGAATGGATCAAACCTGCACGAAGGTACGCTTGGTGACCAGCTCGACGTTCTCCAAAGAGAGTGCCTCTAGCTCCGGCTCAGTGGCTGGACCCTCTCTTTAGGCGTCGCTCGTGCTAGGGGAACATGGTCCCGCCCGGCTAGCCGTAAAGGCACCTTCTCTGCCAGCCGAGCATGCCTCTAAGGCAATGGCAGCAGGGACGGAAGGAAGCCCGGCACCAACAAAAGCGCCATCGGCCACGGAGAGAGGTGGTGCATCTCCTCTGGGTAGGCCACTGCGCACTGACCTTTTTCTCCTTAGAAAGGTCAGCGTGGCCCCGTCGTCGTCACTGTCAGATGAGAAGGCAACCCTGCCCCTCTTCTCCGCCCGTCCCTCCTCTTCGTTAGACGAGCCAACCTCGTGCCACCGCTTTATGGGGACTGGGGGAGGGGAGGATAGTCTAGACTTCAATCTCAGAGCCCCCTTACTAAGCTCGTCGATCTCCCCGCCGAGGCTAATAGTGCTCGATTTCGAACCGAAGTCAGGGGTGGACGAGATTGCTGCAGTAAACCCCCCAGCCAGACTCAGCAGCGTCTCTTCCCCATGCACGGTCCGTGTGGCAGACAGTCCCCCAGATGGAGTTCCGCCTGCGTCAGAGTGGGGGACTGCAGGCACTTCATCTCCTGAGAGTACCACGAGGTGCCGGCCAGCGGGTACCTTGATGCGAGCCTTATGTGTTGCGGCTCCCCCTTTGACGGGTGAGGGGTCAGCCGATGGGCTTGTCTCAGAACCTGCAAAGAACAAGTAACATGTTTTAGATCACGGCCACAATCCGACCTGCGAAGCTCAAGGATGTGAAAACGAACTCACCCCTAGCCCTCTTGGGGGCGGTGGCTTCCTCCCTGCAGAGTCTGACACACTCCTAGGCCACAAGCCTCATGGCCTCCTCGAGCTCGTGGCTAGATGGCGCCACCAGGTCCTTGGTGCCTGCCAGTTGGCTTGAAGCCATAACCTGACGACCCACCATGGCGATCCGATCATGTTCTTCCCGACGGAATCGGTTCAGAGCAGAGGCGTCAAGTCGACTCCGCATGTACTTTGTGATGACCCAGGTATCTAGAAGGAATGGAAGGTACGAAACCATCCTGGGCATCATGTTCATCGTCAGGGGGTTGAGGATGGCCTGGATGTGCCTACAGTCCCTGGGAGATCCGAAGATGATGATCCCCTCCATGCCTTTAAGCCGCCCCACCGACAAATGTGGCTCGAACCTGTTCTCTTCTGCCGAGGTTGCACAAGACAAAATAACATGAACAATAACCTACGGGGAAGGTACAGACCCAAAAATCACGACATAGCACTTACTCTGCAGGAAAGCTGAGGGAACTGGGAAGTGCTCTCCATTCACCCAAGGAGAGCACCACGCCCCTTCAACGGTGTATAGCTTGGCATGAGAGTCCCATTGTTTATCTGACCTCGGCAGGCCCCAGAAGATATGACGTTCCGGCAGTGATTGGACGTAAAAGGTAGGATAGGAACTCTTCTTGGGGATGAGGGTGAGCTTGTAAGCATAAAAGACCACCTCCAGGTCAATATGCAAATTATAGAGTACTGACAGGGCGGAAAGCCCCATCAGAATCATGATCCCATTTGTGTTCAATTGCATCGGGTGGATCCCCGTCAAAGAGAAAAATTAATGGACCAGAGGAGGAAGGGGGAATCGCAGCCAGTCCAGATATTTTCTGCCCAAGATGATAGAGCCCTCAGGATCACAATGATGAAGATACCAATCCACAGGGCCCTCGACCCTTTGCAGCGTCACTCCACCAGGGAGGCAGAGTTGTCTCCTTAGTGAATCTAGCTCTGAATCCACGACAGGGCACAATTCCTGGTTTTGACTTGAAGCCATTGTTCTGAATACGAGTGAAAGAGTAAAAGTCTCTAGAAGGGAGGAAATCGGAAACCCTAGGATTTTATNGATGAGGGTGAGCTTGTAAGCATAAAAGACCACCTCCAGGTCAATATGCAAATTATAGAGTACTGACAGGGCGGAAAGCCCCATCAGAATCATGATCCCATTTGTGTTCAATTGCATCGGGTGGATCCCCGTCAAAGAGAAAAATTAATGGACCAGAGGAGGAAGGGGGAATCGCAGCCAGTCCAGATATTTTCTGCCCAAGATGATAGAGCCCTCAGGATCACAATGATGAAGATACCAATCCACAGGGCCCTCGACCCTTTGCAGCGTCACTCCACCAGGGAGGCAGAGTTGTCTCCTTAGTGAATCTAGCTCTGAATCCACGACAGGGCACAATTCCTGGTTTTGACTTGAAGCCATTGTTCTGAATACGAGTGAAAGAGTAAAAGTCTCTAGAAGGGAGGAAATCGGAAACCCTAGGATTTTATGAGGCTAGAATGATTGAAGATTTTAGTAAAATGGCAAATAAACGTAATTGCAGCTTTTATAGAGGGTTAGCCGAAGAGTTTTTCTGGAAAAAGAGAGAGCAAAGGAGACCGAACAGTCAGAACTTCAAAATTCAAACAGATTTCGTGACATGGGATGGCATGCCTCCACGTCAGCAGGGAGGGAGCCACGTGCACCCCCCAGATTGGAGGAACGGATAAACGATTTCCCCACTTGACAAATGTGAATCCATTAAGTAGGGAAATGGGGGCAGATGTGGGATCCGTTCCCAAATCATACACCATGTGGACGATTAAGTGGCAGAACAGGTCACGAACGGGACCCACCGTCTGACGGGTGTTGAGAATGATTAGCTAAAGGCCACGCGGGTCACACGCAATTTCGCAATCAGCTGTTGGGCCGTCCGAGGTTAGGGCCAAGCCCATCATAGACCCTAGACAGACTCGGCCTAGTCAGCCCTTATCTCGACAGCTGGGGGGTCGGAAGCCCCAAGGGTCTTCCACCAAAATACAATGGAAAGCAACTCACAACTCCAGACCCAGACAGAGCATTTAATGCGATCTTGGGTAGGCGTACGCAGGGGGCAAGCCGTCCTGACAGAACGGCGATTTGACCAAATCTCACCCCTGACAGATTCAAGCTATAGGAAGCGGCGGAAACCAGGCTACAGCAATACAGAGATGATCACGGTAATCTCGGCTCGTGACCTCTGGGAGACATTTTGAGGAAAAAGATACTCAGTCCTGAGACTGAGAACCGAGTGGTTCACAATCTCAGGACTACATATATAAGAGCCATGTGTTCCTGAGAGGGGCATGTACATTTACAAAAAAAAAAAGAAGTGTATGAAAAAAGCTTATGAGCAAAAAACAAACATATACTCATATAGAACTAATTTTTTGCTACCCTGAATCATAGATAGGAAACTGACTTAAGCATCGGAAAGTCTTTGCAGGTGGCCACCCCCGCCTCTCCGACTCACCCTGGAGTTCAGGGTACTTTTGGGATAGTGAGGACACGTGGACAGTTAGAGAGTACAACATCAGCGGTTCAAGGACACGTAGACGGCTGGTGAGAAACCGCTCCAACAGGTATATAAAGGGCCTAATTCTAGCAAAAAACATGGAAAACTCCATCAATGTACGAAACAAAGTTGGCTCTTACGCTGGTCCAACGGTAATATAACCTAAGCTGAGATTCCATCAAGAAACGCAGAGGGGAGAACAAAATTTTGTCGGGTTATGTTGACTCTCGTTAAATTATACACTAATCATTCTGAGCCATAATTTTAATTGAGGAGGGCATAACAACCAAAAAAAAAAAGTTTAACAAAATGAAAGTACAAGAAGTGTAAAAATATTTCCTTTTAACAATTTTTGTAAGTTCAATATAATTTCGCTCGGAGAATTTTATACTTTGAAATCACTGCATAATAATCTTTTTATCGATATTATACAGCGTTTATATTTATGTGTCTAGCTAACTTTTGTTTTTAACGGCAATGTGTAAACTTAATTTTTAAGGTCTATTTCATGTTGAAACTAATTTTTAAGTTTGTAATTAGTAGGAAAGAGCCTTTGAGTTAAAGCAACATAAACATGAGAAAATTTGGCTAAGTGGCACTTTGGTGATTGGTAATAGTTTTATAGCAACTTTTCTTTGAAACTGCTACTTATGGAAGTCTCCCAATAGATGACATTTAAATTTTGGGTCCAAATTAATGAGTTTTTATACAAGGCATGTGTATAGAATTGAAATTTTAGGGGACATATCTACGAGCTTAAAGTCTTAAGGGACAAAACTAATTTCTAATAAAATTTACTTTAAAAATGTGGGGCATTTTCCCACTAGCTACTGCATCCATCCTTGCCCTACAAACTAATTTTTAGTAGGGGTATATTGAATATTAAACGCATGTATCATGTTGTGCTAGTTCATCCTACTATGTGAAGGATATATTAGGGGTCCCATTTTGATAGGAGATTGTGAGATTGAGTTTGAGAGTATGAGATTGTCAAGTGTGAGATGAGATCACTTTGTACTCTAATTTTCATTGGGGAATTAGGTTAAATATGCTCCGTAATACCCTTATTTTGGCCCATATGTACAATTTAAAAAATATTTGAAAAATATGCTTACGGACGAAAATACCCTTACTAATACCTAAGAGAAAATATGCCTCTTCGCCCCTTAAACTCCTCATTTCTCTTTCTCTCTCTCCAACTCTCTCTTTCGTCTCCTTCTCTGAAGAGCCAAGAATCATCGCGTCGTTAACCGAGGAAGACGAAATCTCGTCGTGCCAAAGATCATAAATCTGTCTCAGTGTTTAGGATTACGTTGAGAAAAATGAGTCCCCAAAAGAAGGTAAGCAAAATCTAATTTGAGGGTTTTTTTTTTTTAATTTAGGGCATTTGTAGTAGAAGACGATTTAGAAATTTTTCACTTCATTCCGACATTTTTTCGATGCATTTTCGATTACCTGGTCTAAATTTTCGATCATATTTCGATGAGTATGGCTGAAAATAATACCGGAAAATCACGCGAAATTCGACGTGTTTTCGATGGTATTTCGACGTAGTTTCGATGGTATTTCGACTCGGTTTTGATTTATAGAGTCGAAATTTCGATCCCTTTTCGATGATATTTAAAAGAGATATTAGGTTAAATATGCTCCGTATTCTCTATTTTATTAAATAGGTAAAATAAACTTTCGATGTTATTTCGACTGT
>JXTB01000120.1:627884-664443 GCA_002914805.1 Parasponia andersonii
CAGGTGGGTATATGCATATTTTTCAGAGTTTTATTGAGGAAAGCATATGTGCCAAAATATGCCTCTTATAATGCATATTTAACCTAATTTCCCTTTTCATTCGAGTGAAAACCTGCCGCAAGTCATAATTTTCACGTCGAGAGAATTTGGTATTACTATAAATCTAAGTGGGTGACTTGCTTGTTTTTTTATTTATTTTTGTTTATTATTGTCGTTTATTGTTAGGGATTCGTGTTTAATCCATAACAAAAGTCAGTTGCCAACACTGTGTACTTTTGGAACCTTGCAATTTTTTATGACATTAACTAATATAGTTTGACACTTTTCTAAATTAAAAAGCTTAAAGTAGAAAAAATTACATGGATAGGATTAACATGGGCCAAAATGACTCTTTTTGTGCATTTTTTTTAAAGTGATATTTTTAGGAGTGTCAAAAGAGTCATTTTTTTAAAAGTGATATTTTTAAGAGTGTCAATAACATTGACTTATGGTCTAAAACTTTTCGATCATGAAAAAATTATTATTTAGGATAAAAAAGTTCTTGATCATAGGTCAAGTTATTCTTTTCACTCCTAAAATGCCATTTTTTCGGGCTTCTTATAAAATTTCAAGTCTAAAGTATCGAGAATTAAAAAATTCTGGATAGATTGAATTTTCTAAAAAAATCTCGAATTGATTTTAAAAATATCACTTTTCCAAAGTTTATTAAGAAAAATATCATTTTTAATAAGTATTTGGAACAATACCATTTTCTTTTTTTTTTCAAAATTAATATTTTTCGATAGCATTTGAAGTAACCAGTCGGGTTATTTATGGTGACCAATCTAATCAGGTGAGATAACCATCAAGTTAACCAATCTGCCTTAGGTAATCAAGTTAACCAATCTACTTTAGGTAATGGTTGCTTCAAGTGGCTCATCTATTAATTAAAAGTGGTATTTTTCTAAATATTTTTAAAAATGATATTTTTCTAATTAAAATCCGGATTTTTCAATGTTTATGAAAAACTAGCATAAAAAATCAAATTTCCTCCATTTTTTTAAGGAAAAAAAACTATATGTAACAAAGGGCATGCACACACCAACATAACAACGGCCCAACCCCCAGCTTTTTGAACTAGAAAACAGGCCAACCCAAAGACTCTGGATCTTTACCTGAGTTTAGACTTGATTTTCTTTCACGTTGTCTGAACTCCCTTTTTTTATATTTTCATCATCTTAGATCTTAAAGAATTACATTCTCATAATATTTTGTGTGTATATAAATATGATGTGGATGGTGCTTGTGCATGTGAGTACAACAAATGTTTCCTTCTAAGAATTCAAGTCCTAATTACAATTAATAGAAAATGGGAGTTAGACAGTTCATTCACGACAGCCATTTTGTGGCATTTACGAGCAATATCTATTGATTATATTTTATGCAACACCAATTAGTACAAAGTCATGTTCTAAGACAATAGAAAAGGTCAGTAACGTTTTTGGTACATTAATCAAACACATGCTAAAACGTATATTAACTTTATATTTTAAATTCTGAATCAAATTATTATTATCTTCATCGAGTTGGGACAGAAAAAAAGAATGTTTTTTTTTCTTTTCCTTTTTTAATAAAAACATGCTATGACAAGAGAATAATATTAATAAAAGTCAAAAAACTTCAATTACAGTACAAACACAGAGGATTATAATTTTTAACTCTTCAAAAAATGATATAAAAAGTAGATTACAAACACAGTAACAACAAAAATTATGGACTACTATAATTTCTCTAGAGAATAAGATAATAAAAACTACTAGCAAATAATTACTTTCACTAATATTGGTCTGAAGGATAGATTATAATTCTAATACTAAGTAAGGTTCATGTCTGTTGAAAGAAAACTAACACATCCGCATTATAAACTTAAACTCCCTAAAAAAATCTCAAATTCAAGATCTGGTAATATAGAATTAAAAATCTATATTGATCAAAGAACAAGTGGTATTAAAAACCACACAAAAGTGGTACTACAATCAGATCTAAATCTAGACTAATTAGAAAAATAAATAAAAAAAGGAAAAAAAAAAACTCATCTTCAAAGGAGATCACGAAGGAGAGGGGAGGAGGAAGATAGGTTAGATAAGGAGTGCTTAAGAAGATCAAAGCAGGAATGCTTAAGGAGTTCAAAGTACTCATTTTCCGATTTATTATAGATTTTCACTTAATTTTTTATTTTTACTTTTCACCTTATATAGAGTTAGATTTTTTTTTTCTTATTAGTCCCAATTGAGATTTTTTTTTCCTTCAACTATGTCCTCATAATATTATGTGAATTTTCACTTTTATCCCTTCTTAGTACATTGTTTAATATCAATTTGCCTTTTCCCATTCAATTTTATGAACTAAAATTTGGGCAAAAAAGTGAGATTTGAAAAGACTATACTTATTTTCCACAATAAGAAAAAAAACTAGTTAGTAGGTTTTTATGAATCCTTCAATGTGCTTTTTGTCTTTCATATTTTTTAAAAAATAAAATAAGATTAGTTTTCATTTTTGTGTTTGATTGTAAATTCCTTGAAATAAAAAACTTTTCATTTTGAAAAATATTAAAGAATTACACTTCTAAACTTTTATGCGAAAGTATACATGTTTTTCTTAGTGCTTCTCTTTCATTTTGTTGTAGTTTATTTATTTTTTTTATTTCTTTGTTAAGCAAGTTACTCAATTTTTGTATTATTATTGTATCTAGAAATATCGTGTCATCATTAGACCTAAAAAAAAATTCTTACATCCCACCCTTACTAAAAGGTAAAAGGAGCTCTCGGCTTTGTTACTCGTAAGAGCGATGGTAAGGGTTTTTCTAGGAAAGAAAGAGAATAAATTAGGATTTTTCTGAAAGAGGTAGCACTTAAATCAATTTGGTAGAATTGTAGATTTTAAAAGAAATACTTTTAGTTGTGTTGAGAGAAAAATCTATTGTAGTGTAAAGTCATTGATTATTTGGTAAATTGTAATTTAAAAATATTGTAACTTAAAAAAATTATATTAGAATGTTTGGTAAGTTGTATGAAAGAATTATTAAAAAAATATAAAAGTACTTAAATAGACATAAAATTAGTTTTTTTTAACACACATTAAGCATATTTATATTTATATTATATATTGTTACTCCACGGTACGAGGCTTTTTACTCTACGATATGGCCTCATATACAGATCTAAATAGGTAAAATAGTAAATAATATAAAAATTTTGGGGAGTTCTAGTGTAGGTAGGGCAAAATACCCTCCTACGTGTGTCTACCTTTTTATTTTAAAAGTAAAAGTCCTAAAAATTAGGAAAATTATAGAATATATTATTATGTAATAACAACATATTATACAATTTGTTTTTTACAAATAGGTCTTTTATAAACCGTCCTATTAGGGGAAAAAAAAAAAAAAAAACCTCTCCCACATGTTATAATCAAACATAAGTTCTGGCATCCAATAAAGAAATTGAAGAACTTCATATAAAATGTTAAGAATTACTAAACGATAATTGACAAAAACAGATGAAAAACAAGAACACACAAATTTAAGTGGAAAATCCTAATCGGAAAAATTTATTAGCAGAGGAGGAAATTTCACTATGTCGAAAATAAGGTACAGAAGATATGTTTTACACGACCAAGCCAAATATATATATAATCTCAAAAACCCTAAAATATATATGTGTACAGACGAAAACTGTACGGACAAAACGGTCCAATAAAACAGGTCCATACCGCTGGGGCTTGTCCCCGTACCCCCAACGAGATCAGTGGTGGGCTTCGGGATGGTGGGTTTCGGAATCGGTCCTATCGGCCCGATCTCTCCGCTTCCACCACAGATCTCAAAATTTCTCCCGATTACAAGAATGCCACATATGTCGCATCGCGAAGTTGCGCAAATAGAATTCGAGTTACGAACTAGAATTCGAGTCACGAACTGTAACATAGAACATGACCCCAAATACGTGTCCGAAGCAATCTTTCCAAATTTTCCGATTCACAGCATTCGAAATTCTCTCAATTTTGCTAATGTTTTGGAACTAGGAAATAAAAAGTTTAAATTCTACTTGTTAAACATATTTCTGGGTTCATCTCGATTAGCATAAAAATAAAAAAAGAAAACATATTTCTGGGTTACTTTGTACTAAAAAAATAGTTAAATACCCTGAACGAAAAAGAAGATATATATATATATATATATATAAAATTAAAGAAGATCAAGAATTCAGTAAGTAGAGCACAAGCACCAAACCTGTTAATAAAATTTTTTATAAAAAAAAAAGACACAAAACAAAACCCACAATTTACATGGCTATTATGGAGGTGATTTTTTCCATTTAATTACATGGTTTTAGTAAGAAAAAACAAATATTTGGCTGACATTATAGAGGCGGTAATATTCTTGTACGACTCTACCAAACAATTTGGTGGAGAACGTGGATCGAGTGAACGTGGTTGCTACAATTACAGAGGAAAAAGAAGAAGAAGATCTCTAGGGTTGAACGAAGAAGACGATAAGGCGTGAATTTTGGGGGTAGGTCAAGCAATTTCATGGAGAACTCACGATCTTAAGAGGTTGAATGAGCTTGGCTGCCGCAGTTACAGAGAAAAAAGAAGGCGATTTCTAGAGTAGAAGGAAGAAAACGATGTAACGTCAATTTTGGGCTGGGTTAGTTGGTATTTTATATTTAGGTGAGGGTGTTTTTGTCCATCACAAATATTCATTAAAGTGCAGTAGATACTTCCCGTATAAGCTAAAATCTAAATTGGGTTGGGCCCACTTAAGATTTTAGCTGCTGCTATGGCCGAAATTATTTAAAAATTCGCTTTTTACTGGGTTACCTGACAGTTTTGACCCAAAACTTACTAAATAAGTGCTTTCACCTTCTCAAAAAAACTTTACCAAACTGGGCCCATATAATATCTAACTAATCACAAAATTGCGTAATATACTATGTAATATAATACTAGTACTTCAACCCGCTAACAATATAACAATTAATTTAAAGCTTTCCCAATATGATTATGTTTTCCCACAGAAAATAAAAAAGACTTCCGATCTTTATTTATATCAAATAAAACTTTTGCATTATAAAATTGAAATAAATTAATCCGTAAAATAAGTCGAATGACCCATTTTTTTTTATGTACGGTGCAATATATGTGTAAAATCCTAAATTTTGTAAAGATAATTAAGTAATTTTACTTCAAAAATATTTTAGTAATTTTGTATTTTTAAATTAATTAAATAAAAAAACAGAAATAAATTATTGGTGTTGAATCTAGACAAGATAAAGTCTAGATTACATTTGGGGCAAAAGTGAAAAAAAAATTTCAAATCAGGGACAAAAATGTAATTAAAGAGGGACTAAAGTGAAAGAATCTTTTAAAATTGTGGCCAAAGTAGAATTTCAGAAACTGATTTTTCAGTCAAATCAGATTGCGCCACATGTCCCACTGCTACAGTTTTTGAAAAATTGCATAAAAACCCCTCCATTTCTTCTTCTTCTCCATGTGAACCCCCGAAACCCCCCTCTGTCACTGTTCATCCGAGCCTCCACCGGTCGCCGCCGTGCCAAACGTGCCCACCCACCGTGACCAGAAGACACCGACGAACCAGCGCTGGGTATTGCCGCCGTGAACTGTCGCCTCTTGCCAGAGAAATCGCAACCCGAAGTTCACGCCACCAGACCGATTTTTCGTCCGTCGTCCGAAGTCCAATCACCGCACCACCATTACCGTTGGATTCGTCTCGACTCCAGCTTTGATTTCCGACCACTCTCGGCCTCCAACTCGGCTCCGGTAAGAAGTTGACTGCTGTAGCAATATTTTAATATTTAATTTTGTGGTATTTTCGTAATTAGTTTTGAAATTAAGTTTTTAATCGGACCGTTAGATTTTAAAACTGATATCATTTTTGGAATCTACGTTGGAAATGGTCAAAAATGAGATATATATTGACTATGTTCTGGAGTAAGCTCGAAAAACGAGATCGGACGGCTCAAATTTGCCTCGATTTGTGTGTCGTGTGGCCCGCATCCAAATTTGATAAATTATATGTCTAACTTAGGGTTTTTGGGTGCTCTGAATTCAGTGGTGAAGTCTGTTTCATGATTTGAAGCTCCGTTGAAAATCAAGTTTTCAAATCAAGGAACTGAAGTTTCGAAAACGACGTCCGCTCTTCCAAACGATACCCAAACGACGCCAAACTTTCTCTATAGCCTTGTAACGCTAGTTGGACGCTCGATAGAGGTAGGGATTCGATTACTTGATTTTAAAATTTATTTAATTTATGAATTTTACATATTTTCAATAAATATAGAATTTTGTGAAATAATTTATAAAAATTGTGTTTATGTCCATTTTTGACCTAAATTAAGATATAAATTACCTGGGAGACACGTCACATTAGTTGGCATATCATATATATTATTTTGGATTGATTTCTGCTAGAAATTGGATTTTTGGGTTTTGATAGAAAATAGCTGTTGTCATGTCGAAATTTTTAGAAAATCCAAAATGGTTTGAGAACTCAGTTTTGAGGACTGGAAGTGATTTGATTAAAGAATACTTCATGGTTATTTTGAGATTATGTGGAAATAGTGCATATCTAAACATTTGTATACATTCATACATTTATGATGCCCTATATTGGGTGATCGGACTTACGATGCCTTACATGGGGTGATCAAACATACGATGCCCTACATTGGGTGATCGGACATACGATACCCTACATCGGGTGATCGGACTTACGATGCCCTATATTGGGTGATCGGACATACGATGCCCTACATCGGGTGATCGGACTTACGATGCCCTACATTGGATGATCGGACATAAGAAGTCCTACATCGGGTGATTGGACTTACGATGTCCCACATCATATGATCGAACTTACGTCGCTTCTTTAGGTGGCTCGGACTTACGAGTGATCCATTAGGATACTTCGGACATTAGGATTGCATACATGGACATATGTTGGCTTGAATGGATATGTTCTGGTTTTGATGAATGTTACAATGGTTTGAAATATTTGACCATTGGACTATGACTTCTACTTGAGTTTTGTGAACTATTTTGAATTGAATATTGACCATGCAGGACCTTCAACATGAGTATATTTTATATATATATATATATATATATATATATATATATAGGAACTTGTAATTGATTATCTACTGGGTATTAGCTCACCTCTTTCTTCCCTTCAGGTGGCACTCAGTGTAATTTGGATCAGAAGAGATAGATCGAGACATTTGCAGAACAACTAGTTTATTTATATTTTGGTAATTTTTCTACTAGACTTGTGAAATATTTAAAGTTGAGTAGGAATTTAGATTTCATTAAACTTTATAAATTAGAATATGAAATCTGGACATAGTTTGTATTACTTAAGTCTGAGTTTGAGTGTGTGATGATTTGTGATGTACGACTATTAAAACAATTATTTTGTTTACGGTCTATGTTCAATGAGTGACGTATAACTGTGAAATTTTATTTTCGTTTAAATATTTTGTTGAGGCCAATTTTGAAAGGTTAGAGTTCCTGAGGCAAAATTTTGAATGAATTGAGTCTTTTTATTTAGTTCTTTTTTTTAGTATTTTTAATTTATGAAATACTTATTCTGCCATTGACCCCGACCTCGGGTCATGACAGCATGATTATACGAAAATTAGACAAAAATTATTTCATTCTATCTTGAAAAATATTTACTTTTTCAATTAAAATAAAATTTTTAAAAATAATCTTTAAGACATAAAATCACTTCTTAATCATGTTATATATTCGTTGATTAAATATCTATTTTAAGTTTAATTTTATTGAATTTCAAAATCTTGAAATTTTATTTGATATAATTAGAATCTTAAGGTTTTTATTAATAGAATTAAAAAAAAATTAAGATTTTATTTGATATAATAAAAAACTTAAAAGCTTTTTTTTTTCACTAAAATAAAAAAACCTAAGGTTTTTTTTTAATATATAATAACCCGAAAATAAAGGCTTAAAATAAAACATCAGTTAAAACAGAAATACAGAATGACCTGAAAGACGATGGAAATATAGAAGAAATTAAAGACAGCCCAAAAAAATAAATAAATAAAATAAATTACAGCGAGAGAAAAGGTTGGACGCTATTCCGCGTGTACCTCCCTCCTCCTGTCTGGTTAAATTAATTGTTTAAAAAAAAAAAAGAAATAAATAAAAATAAAGGGGCAGGCAGGCAGGCCCTAAACATTTTTGGGATTAGAAAATTTTTCGAACGCCCCGTTAAAAATTCCCATCTTAATTTCAAAATAAAAATAAAAATGAAAATAAAATCATCATCATCATCATCATCTTCTTCTTCTTTCCCTGCTTCTCTTTCGATCTCAACGGGGCGTTTTTCTTTTCTTTTTTAATTATTAGGTTTTGTTTTCTGTAATAATTGGGACTAATTTATAGGCAGATATATATATATATATATATACACGAATTAGGTTTTAGATCGAAGGCGAAATTTCGGTGGAGAGAGAGAGAGAGCAGAAATGGATAATATAATGAGCAAGCTTCGGAATTTGGATGCTTACCCCAAAATCAACGAGGATTTTTACAGCCGTACGCTCTCTGGTGGCGTTATCACCATTGCTTCCTCCATTGTTATGCTCTTGCTCTTCCTCTCCGAGCTCCGTACGTACTCTTTTTTTTTTTCTTGTTATTTTTTACATTATTTGAGTATGGAGTTTGGTGATCCCTGGCATTCGTCTAGGGTCCTTATATGTTATTTATTTGTTTGTTATATATATATATATATATATTGGAGATTCGTTAATCAAGCTTAGGAAGTCGTTCGAATTTGATCTGGTTGCTTAATCTAGGGTTTTTGTTGGCCTGTGATTGCTCATATTTGGGAAAATTGAGGCATTTAAGCTGCGATTATTAGCTCACGAATAACTGGGAAAGGCATGGAATCCGGTTAGACTATATATTTCCTTGGATTTATATGCTAAGTTTTCTGGTTCTAGTTTCTTTCACCCTCTTTATTTTTGAGGTGGTGGAAGTGAAACTATGTTCTGCGCATCATGCTGATACAGCAATAAACCTGCATTACTCCATTCTCACAAGGGAAGGAGTAAAGTCAACCCATGTATTACCCTTACGTATGTACTAAATGTATATATATATATACCTTTATGTATAGAAGCATATGCGTCTTATGGTCTATGCTTTGTCTATGAAGACACCTTTTATCTGGTATTGGTAGTGCTACATACCAGTGCTATTTAGGTTGTCATGTTCTTTTCCAAGTTTGTATTCTTTACGAGTTACTGTGGTGAAATGCTTATTGTTCTATTTATTTCAAAGCCTAAAATCTAAATGATGTATTTCTGTTGTATTAACTTATGTTTCTACTTGGATGCAGGGTTATATCTACATGCAGTTACTGAGACAAAGCTCGTGGTCGATACTTCAAGAGGAGAAACCCTGCGTATCAATGTAATGCTAATTCCCTGAGAATATCAGATATATTTTAATTATTGGATCTTTCTTTGTAATTTTACCTGAATAGATTTCTCTTGTCACATCCTCTCTTATGGAAATTCTACCATGACTTTCTTCGATAATAAAAGAAATCTTGTGTGGATCTTGAAACCTATAATTGAATATGTGTTGCTGTGATATTCTCCAATTATCAACATGAACTAATTGATCTCTGCTCTTTTTGATTTCTGAAAGTGCAGTTTGATGTCACCTTCCCTGCCCTTCCCTGTTCAATACTCAGTCTTGATGCCATGGACATAAGTGGAGAGCAACACCTGGATGTAGTATGTATCAGGGGATGTATTTTTTTTTTATTTACTATCAGTTTTATTTTCACTTGATTGTTGTACTCAGCAAAAAGTTTTAAACTGGGATCTTTCTCGTAAACTTTTTTTTTTTTTTTTAAATCTTTTCCCAAACCCTCTTTAGTGCCTTAAACACTTTGTATATTGCTTCAGAACTTGTGACCTTGTGTTTGTTGTTAAATTTTGACTGGTTTTAAAATTGGGTTCTCGTATTTCTGCAGAAACATGACATAATCAAGAAGAGACTAGATTCTCATGGCAATGTAATAGAAACCAGGCAAGATGGAATTGGTGCACCAAAGGTAGTATTAGATGTTTCTTGATTGTTAAACTCTTGGACCAATTATCTTTTCTTATCCAGTCATATCTGTTTATAACGGTAGTATATGTAGTCCCTACCAAATTCTGCAAATTTCTAATTTCCTACCAAATACGATCAGTGTTAAATGGTGCACTTTTCTTGTTCATGTTACTATTTGTTGATCTTAATTTAAGTTTCCTACCATTTCTTTTCCATTCATCGGTTTGATAGACAACAAACTATCATCAGAAATGATAGGATATAGTTTTGCCTCCTGTCATGAATTGTTTTAGGGATTTAAGATTCTGATCTAAAGAACAAATTAATAAATTCATGGTGTCTCTATTTTCCAAATACAGTTGGTTATTGGCTGAGAATGATGTTTTTAGGTGGCTTGACAATGTTTAAATTCCCGTTGACTAATTATGTTTTAGTTTCTGATTACATTTATCTTTCAAAAGTTCAAAATCAGTACCTTCCTTTTTCTCTTTTGTCCAACAGAAGCAGCATCATTTAGATGTTTATTTCCTTTTTGTTCTTCAATTTCACTTTCAAACAAATAGAATTTAGGAACTATAGTTTATCTCTCTTTTGGTCATGTGTTATGTGTCTTTTATTTCACTATTTTGCATTTCTTCTTGATACAGATTGAGAAGCCTTTGCAGAGACATGGTGGCAGGCTTGAGCACAATGAGACATACTGTGGTTCCTGCTATGGTGCGGAAGCGGTATGCTCTAATTATGAACCCATGTTGATTAAGATGAACTCTGGATGATGAAGTTCAATGTACACTGACTAATAGATGTCACATTTGAGCGTTTAAGTTAGCTAGTTGCAAGTTTCCATATTAGTTTTTCTTCCGTTCTTTTTTTTGGGGGGGAATAGTTTTATGCTGGAACTCTCAATTATATTTTGAGAAGAGACTTTGCCTTCTAAGGGCTTGCTTGGATTCACTTTCGCTTTTTATTTTTTGTTTTTTTAAACAGAAAAGTGGAATTTTTTTTTGGAAGTTTGCTTGGCAACCTTGTTTTTGTTTTTTGTTTTTAAAAATTGTTAACAAAAATTTCAAAAAAAGTGGTAACAAAAAATTTCTAATACCGTTATTTTTTTTAAACAAATTTCTAAAACAAAAGAAATACAAATATTTGTACACAAGTGTGTATATACATATATGTATATACATACACAAATATAAGTCTATATGACTTTCTCTATCATTATTTGCACTTTATTGTTTTTGGAAACAATTAGTAAAATAAAGTTTGCCAAGCATGTTTCTTTATAAAAATTGAAAATCAAAACAAAATTTTCACTTCTGTTTTCAATTTATTTAAACAAAAAATTGGAAGTGAATCCAAGCAAGCCCTAAATGCTTTTCCTTAATACTTCTTTACTACTAGAGTTTTTATTTTCACTATGTTCATTTTGAACTCTGGTCTTGTTTACCTCCACAGACAGACGAGGATTGTTGTAATAACTGTGAAGAAGTCCGTGAAGCATACAGGAAGAAAGGTTGGGCATTGTCAAATCCAGATTTGATCGATCAGGTCTGTAACTGTGAGAACTCAAGCCCTACTGAATACAATGAGTATTTGAAATTGAAATGATGCTCTCATGTTAGACACTTGTGATTTTCATTTGTTTCCTCCAACCCGGCATTCCTTGAGTTTTCTCGTTTCTATCGTTGTACTGTGATGCTATACTTCTTAGCATACTACAATTGATTATCTTTTCAATTTTGGGGAGAAAGTTGACTTCATAGCTTATCTATCTGAATTCTAAACTATTTCTCCCCCTATGTAACTTTTATGTGTTGACTGTTCCATTGCCATAGTTTCAAACCCCAAACCCACACCCCCACAAAAAAAAAAGTCCATGCATTGTCCAAACAAATTGTCATTTGATAGAAGTTGAATTGATTAAGATTTTTTGTCAATGCAGTGCAAAAGAGAAGGTTTTCTACAAAGAATTAAAGACGAAGAAGGTGAAGGATGTAATGTATATGGATTCCTCGAAGTTAATAAGGTAGCTGGGAATTTCCATTTTGCACCTGGAAAAAGTTTTCAGCAATCAAACGTTCACGTCCATGATCTTCTGTCGTTTCAGAAGGATAGTTTTAATGTAAGACATGATTCATGGAACTCAGTTTTTTTTATGTGTGATTTTTTTTATTTTATATTTTGAAGAAGTGTGCATTGGTTGTATTGCAATTAAACCTTTAGATATCCTCACTCTTTTGTATTTGAATGTAAGTATGTATTTTAATATTAACATCAACTATTGCTTTGTTCGATGACATTAATTTATAATGCATGATACAGATTAGCCACAAGATCAATAGATTGGCTTTTGGGGACTATTTTCCTGGTGTTGTGAATCCTCTTGATGGGTTTGTTTCTCTATTTGTGTTTCTTTTCCTTTCAAATTCTAGTTGGTCATTCGTTCTACTGGAAGCTCTAATTTTTTTAACTTCGGCTACTTGTGATATTGTATGTTCTTGACATATGCTACTTCATTGTTCGTTTTCATCTTCAGTGTGAAGTGGATGCAACAAACGCCCAGTGGGATGTATCAGTATTTTATCAAGGTCTGTCTCATCCATTCATTCTCTAAAATGACCTGATACCCCTGCATCAATTTGAAATGGATGCAGTAGAAAGATCAATAGTTGCGATATCATTTTGCTTTCAGATTTTAACAGATGATTGCTATTTATTTTGTAGGTTGTACCGACTGTTTACACAGATGTGAGTGGACACACTATCCAGTCAAATCAGGTAAACATCTTAGTTATATGCCTGTCTTCAGTTTCTGGTTTATTTCATGCGTAGCATGGAGCATGACGTTTAGCCAATGCATTTTGCAGTTCTCTGTTACTGAACATTTTAGGACTTCAGAATATGGGAACCTTCAGTTTCTTCCTGGAGTATTTTTCTTTTATGACCTTTCTCCAATTAAGGTAAGTTTTGCCACTTATGCTGACTCAGATAAACCCAGAAGTATATAATGTTTTTTTTTACCCACACAACTTTTTTGTGAAGTGATTTGCAGATATTGTTGGATTATGGATCTTTTTTACATGGTCTCATCTTTACCCAATTTGCATGTTTCAGGTGACTTTCATGGAGGAGCATATTTCATTCTTACACTTCCTCACTAACGTGTGTGCTATAGTCGGAGGTAATTCCTAAATACTCTTACCCATCCTCTTACCTTTGTTCTATAGACTATGGAGTAGTTCTTTTTGTTGCCATTATATATGATCATTATTGCGTTCAACTTAGGTTATATATCGCTGTATTCTTCCTTATCTCTTCATTATGGATTTCGATATGCATATTTGCATTTCAGATATATGCACGCATCTATGAGGCTTGCTGAACAGTGGCTAATCTTTTTATCCAACCTTTGATGCGTTAATAATTTGTTTTCATTTGAAGCTTATTTTATGTCGAAAGTTACACTTTTAATTCCTCTCTTCCCATGTACTCCCCTTCCGCTTTCTCCATACGATATATTTTTTTTTATGCATTCTGCTCAACTATTAAATTTGGGAGTTGCAAAGCTAATTTTTATCACGACTGATTGTGCATTTTCCCTGCATTGTCTGTGATGTCTAAATTTGGTCCCACTAATGTGCGTCCTCCTGATAATTTTTGTGTTGTTTAACTTGATCCATGAACAAATGCCTGGTTTGCTATTGTTTTCAGGTGTTTTCACCGTTTCGGGTATCCTAGATTCTTTTATATACCATGGCCAGAAGGCAATCAGGAAGAAGATGGAAATCGGTAAATTCAGTTGATTGTTTCTGTTGGCACATATTGCTACCGAGCTTGTTGGTTTGCCTTTCAGTGGCTTTTAGAACAGAAAAAATGAAGGGACGAATGTGATGGACTCCTGCCTACCGTAAGACGGCTGTCTTTTGATCAGGAACTGCAATTTTGTTATGATGTCTGCTTATTCACTGAATTGGGTTGAAATTCATCATCTACATTCAGAGATGCCTAAAATGTTATATCAGTACACACTTGACTACTAACGTCAACACCTGTGTGAATGTTAAGAGAAGGGTTTTTCCTTTTGTTGGCGGTGAATTTACAGATTTGATATCGGGACATCATTGGGAAATTACAAATCTAAAAGAAATTGTTCATTTTTCTTCGCTGCCCCTCTGTTTCGTCTCCTGATTGGATCAGTATCTTTGTATTGTATAAGAATTTTGCAGAATTGAGACGTCGTTTAGATCTCGACTATCTGAAACTCAGGAACACCATCCCAAGTTCAAGGTTTGCTTGACAATATTTTCGCTTTTATGTTTTTTTGAAAGTGAAACAACGAGAGATCTTATCAAATATGATCCGGAGGACTTCTTATAAGCCCCAAATGTTAGGATTAAAGTTCTATGGGTGATTAACATTTTTTTCTCTTATCGAATCTTTGCAAAACCTGTTTGGCTATATATAATTTTATTAACGATGCTTTCTGCTAGTCTCGGGGCACTCCTTAACAATTGGTTGAATTCATCAAAGCTATGCATGCCATTGCTAAGTAGGTGTAAGTTAAAAATTTTGGCTACAGCTACGTGGACAACCGGTTAGAAAGATAGTTTAAATTTCGAAGATCTTAAACATTGGTAACTTTACAGGTCGTTTGTTGTCAGATGTCGTGTCCAACACATCAAGGTTCTGAAGATCAAATATTTTTGTGAGACCACTGGGAATGATCCATTTAGGTCATTTCTATCCCATTATACCAAAATGGTCTAATTTTTATACTAAAATGGTATAAATGTCATATCATAGAGTAATTATTTCTGATTTTTATCAGCTCTTCACGTTGGTCCAAATTTCCTATCTTGATGTGTTGGAGCATGTGCAATGCTGGCGAGATTTTTTGGCTTTTTTTTTGTCAAAGAATGTGGGTAGTAAAAAATAATGACCAACCACATTTTTTGACAATGAAATATAAGAATATGTATTTTTTATTATTACCATCTAAGTCTATTTTTGTTGATAATAGGCAGCCATTTTAGGTTACCAACAATGTGAAAGAGAAATATTTTAACCTATAAATAGACCCATTTACAGCTTTATTTTGTATCCAAACAAAAATAGAAAAAAACCTCAATATAAAGAGATAAAAAAGAGCTTCAAACTAAGTATTTGAGAGAATTTTTATGAATTTTTTTTTTTGAGTGTAATTGGGGTCAAGGTTGTGAGTGTTATAAATACTATATATTTTTCTCCTTATAGTAAAAGATCTATAGTAGTTCCTGGATGTAGCCAAATTAGTGAACTATGTAAATTGTATCTTCTTATATTGCTTTATTTACCACTTTAACAATTTGGCGTATCTACTAGAGAGGTTATTTCCCTAACAACTAGTATCAGAGTGCCAAGTTGAGTATTGTTCCTACGCACGGTATTATTCATATATACGGTATTGTTCACTTGTACGAAAAGTCAACCGTAAGAAGCAATGGCTCGAAAAGACAAATCGGGACCCGGTATCAATAAATTCGACGGTTCAGATTTCTCATTCTAGAGATTAGAGAGTAGAGATTATCTGCATAGCAAGAAATTGCATCAGCCTCTGTCAGTGGTAAAACCAGAGAAAATAGAGGACAACGAGTAAAAAGTTCTTGATTGACAGGTGTTAGGCGTAATCCGATTGACACTAACGAGGAACATTGCTCACAATATGGCAGAGGTAAAAACTACAATGGAGATAATGAGCATTCTGTCATATATGTATGAGAAACCGTCGGCAAACAACAAAGTTCATTTGATGAAGAAGAAGTTTAATTTAAAGATGGAAGAAAATACTTTAGTAGTAGCACATATTAACAAATTCAGCATGATCGTCTCACAATTGACGTCTGTTGAAATCAATTTTGATGATGAATTTTGTGCTCTCATTCTTTTGGCATCTTTACCGACTAGTTAGGAACCTATGAGAGCTACAGTTAGCAATTCTATTGGTAAAGGGAAGTTACAGTTCAATGATGTTAGGGGTCGAGTTCTCGCCGAGGAAGTACAAAGAGTAGATTTTAGTGAAAATAAATCATTGAGTTCTATCCTAAATCTCGAGAATAGGGACCAAAACAACGAGAAGAATTCTAATCGAGATCGCAGCAGGTCCAAATCAAAGAATGGTAGAGACAAATCCACACCAGAAAGAAAACTAGAGTGTTGAAATTATGGTAGGACTGGCCACTTAAAGAACAGTTGTAAAGTATCAAAGAATGAAGACAACTCACACAATGCCAATGTTATGACTGAGGAGGTACAAAAGACTTTACTATTGTCTGTTGATAGTCCAATTAATTCTTGTATTTTAGACTCAGGAGCCTCGTTTCATGCCACTGCACACAAAGAGATTATCGAAAATTATGTTTCTGGTAATTTTAATAAGGTATATCTGGCTAATGGAGAACCATTGGAAATTGTTGGTATGAGTGATATTTATTTGAAGATGTCAAGTGGATCGGTATGGAAATCTAGAAAGTAAGGTATATACCAAGCTTGATGAGGAATCTTATCTTGATGGGACATCTTGATGATGATAGATACAATGTGAACTTTTCTAATGGCTCGTGGAAGGTCAACAAAAGAGCCATGGTTGTTACTCGAGGAAACAAAATTGGGACTCTTTATATGACTTCTAATTACAAAGATACACTAAGAGCTATAGATGTCAGTGTTAATTCAATTTTATGGCACTGTAGACTTAGGCATATGAGCGAGAACAGAATGAAGGTGATGATGTCAAAAGAACAGCTACCGAAGTTGAAGTCAGTTGAGCATAGTCTCTGTAAAAGTTGTATCTTTGGCAAATAGAAAAGGGTGAGCTTTTCAAAAGGCAGAAGAGAACCTATGCAGCAAAGTTAGAGCTGGCCCATACAGATATGTGGAGATCATCCTTTGTGATATCTCTTAAAGGCTCAAGATATTATATCACTTTTATTGACAATTCAAGCAGAAAAGTACGGGTTTATTTTTTGAAAAATAAGTCTGATATCTATGATACCTTTAAAAAGTAGAGAGCCATGGTGAAAAATAAGACCAATTTGAAAGTAATGTGTTTGCGGTCTGATAATGGAGGAGAATATAACGATGATGAGTTCAAGAGATATTGTGCACTAAATGGGATCAAGATGGAGAAAACTATTCCTGAAAAACCATAATAGAATGGTATAACTAAAAGGATGAATAGGACCTAAATGAATGTGCTAGGAGCATGAGGTTACATGTTGGATTACCAAAAATATTCTGAGCTGAAATAGTTAGCACTGCAGCATTTCTGATTAACATGGGATCCTCAGTGCCTCTTGATTTCAAAATACCAAAAGAGGTTTGGAGCGGTAAAGAGGTAAAACTTTCATTCTTAAAAGTTTTCGATTATTTATCCTATATTCATATTGACCTTGCTAGTCGAAATAAGCTTGATTGAAAATCTAAGAAGTATTACTTTGTCGGTTATGGCAACGATGAGTTTGGTTATCATTTTTGAGATAACCAAAGTTAGAAAATTATCAGGAGTAAAGATGTTATCTTCAATGAGGATTTATTGTATAAGGACAGATTGAGAACCAGAGCTAATGGTATATGTCCTGAAGTAAAGAAGATAGATGAAGTGCCATTGAATGATATCCCAATAAATAAAGTAAAGAATAATTCCCAGGAAGATCAAGAAGTTGTAGTTCTCAAGTTGGATCCACAAACTTCTATAATTAAACCCAGGAGATCCTCCAGAACCACTCAACCGCCACAAAGATATTCCCCTGCACCACATTATATTCTATTGACTAACAGAGGAGAGACAAAAAATTATGAAAAAGCTGTGCAGGATGATGAATCAATCAAATGGGAGTTAGCCATGAAAAAAGAGATTGATTCGTTGTCGTCTAATAAAACATAAGAGCTGGCTGAACTACCAGAAAGAAAGAAGGCACTGCACAACAAGTTGGTCTACCGAATAAAAGAATAGTATGACGGTTGTAAATGGTATGAGGCAAGACTTATTATAAAAGGTTTTCAACAGAAAGAAGGCATTAACTACACCGAGATTTTCTCTCCAGTGGTCAAACTGACTAAAATCAGAATAGTACTCAAGTTGATGACTAAGGAAGACATGTATCTAGAGTAGCTAGATGTCAAAACGGCGTTTCTCTATGGTTACTTGGAGGAAAAAATTTATATGAAATAACCACAAGACTTTGAAGTATAAGGAAAGGAGAAAGTGATGTGCAAACTTCAAAAGAGCTTATATGATCTCAAACAAGCTCCAAGACAATGATATAAGAAGTTTGATAGATTCACGAGTAATAATGGTTACTTGAGATACCAAGCAGATCATTGCTACTATGTGAAGAGGTTTAACAATTCCTATATCATTCTACTTCTATATGTAGATGATATTTTAATTGTTGGAACATTCATAGAGAAAATTGATAAGCTCAAGAAAGAATTATCAAAGGAATTCTCAATGAAGGACTTAAGAGCAGCAAAGCAAATCCTTAGGATGAGGATTTCTGAAAATAGGGTAAACGGGATGTTTAAGCTATCACAAGAAGAATATATAAAGAAAGTACTTAACAGATTCAACGTGGATAGAGCAAAGCCTGTGAGTGCTCCTTTGGCTAATCATTTTAAACTAACCAAAGAGCAGTCACCCTCGACGGAGGAGGAGCTGATCTATATGGCGAAGGTACCTTATGCGTCTATTATTGGTAGTCTTATGTATGTCATGATATATATTAGACCAGATATAGCCCATACAGTGGGAGTTGTGAGCCAGTATATGAGTAATCCAAGTAAACAATATTGGGAAGCAGCAAAGTGGATTCTCAAATATTTGAGAGGTGCTACAGATAAAGCCTTATGTTTTAGAAGAGCAGATTTGGGCTTACAAGGCTATGTGGATGCTGTTAAGGCTGGTGATTTAGAAGGCAGGAAGAGTACTATTAGATATGTATACACTCTTAGAGGTACAACAGTTAGTTGGATTTCTAAGTTGCAAAAGATTGTTGCACTTTCAACTACTGAGGTAAAGTATGTTACCGTAATAGAAGTCTGTGAAGAGATGATATGGTTAAAGTCTTTCTTGGATAAACTGGGTCATAAGCAAGAGAAGAGTGTGTTGTATTATGACAGTTAGAGTGTAATTCACTTGGTAAGGAATCTCATTTTTTATGTCAGAATAAAGCATATACAAATATGGTATCATTTCATTAGATCAGCTTTGGAAGATGAAGCCTTAGTGTTTGACAAGATTCTCGGAAGTAAAAATCCTACAAATATGCTAACAAAGATGATGACCGTTGATAACTGAAGTTATGTTCAGCTTTAGTTGGCCTGTAAGCATGAAGAAGAGAGATAGACTACTGTATTAATCATGATGTGTGAAGACTAAAGTCTTCAAGTGGGAGATTGTTATAAGAACCCACTATGTGACAAGCCCTAGGAATCCTTAAAGCAATGGATTAGACACACACCGAATCTTTAGAAAATAAATTGTTGTTGATCAGATTAGAACCCTAAAGAAGCTAGACCTTTAAAATCCTAATCTTGAGATGCCACAAAAGTTGATCACTCCCTTGATAAGTCGAAATTTGTTTTCAGCCAAGAATATAAGAAGGCAAAGCAAAGCTCACCAAAGAAATTTTTTTTAAATTAATAATCAGCTTGTTTACACATTTTGTAGTCTTTATATAGGCTTCAATTGCAATCTAAATAGGAAATACTAACTAATAAAAAAAATTAAATAAAACAACTAAAACATGGGACTAAAACATAAAAAAACCTAATTAATCCTATGAGCCCATTAACATGTGAATTGGACTCCTAGATCGACGCCTTATACATAAAGATAAGTAATTGTCCTTGGTGAAGTTTTGGAAACTTCTAGATTAGTCTTAGAATCTTCTAGAACAGCCTATTTGTTATGTGCTTTCATGATTAAGTCTTGCAATGCTTCTTTCATTCTCTTTGTCCTTACCCTAGTTATTGGATTGCCAATTCTTTGCAAAGGATCTTGAATTGTTTGACCAGCACCTCTATCTCGATCATCATTAGATTATTAAAGAATGTGGGTAGTCAAATTGTCAAAAAATATGGATAGTCAAAAACAGTGACCAACTATATTTCTTGACAATGAAATATAAGAACAGGTATTTTTTTGCTCTTACTATCCAAGCCTATTTTTGTTAACAATAGGCAGATATTGTAGGCTACCAACCATATTATGAGAAAAGGTCTTAGCCTATAAATAGATCCCTTCACAACTCTATTTTGCATGTCAACAAAAAGAGAAAAAAAAAATCCCAATATAGAGAGATAAATAAAGAGATTCAAACTAAGAAGTTCTTGAGAGAATTTTTGTGAGAAAAATTCTTAGGTATAATTGGGGTCAGGGTTATGAGTGCTATAAATACTATGTAAATTTTTCTCCTTATAGTGAAAGATCTATAGTAGTCTCGTAGACATAGTCAAATTGGTGAATCACATAAATTGTGTCTTCTTATTTTGCTTTATTTATAGATTTCATAATTTGACGTGTCTACGAAGAAGGTTATTTCCCTAACACTCTTATCAACTCTTCACAGTGGTCCAAATTTCTCTATCTTGATGCGTTGAAGCATATGTAAAGCTGGCGAGATTCTTTAATTATTTCTGACTTCTCTTATCAACTCTTCACACCAGTTTAAATTTTCCTATCTTGATGCATTGACGCATGTATAAACCTGATGAGATTCTTTATTGTTTTGCTATAAATAACAACCTTCGATTTGAGACATTCAAAGCATTCTCTTGTTGCAAAAAATTATTCAAAACAAATCTTCTTTTTTTTACACCATTTTTGTTCTCTAACTGTCCACTAGTTTTAAAAAATGACTAGTCGATCTAGTGAATAAAGTGTTAGTAAAGATGTGATCCTCTGTCAAGTTTATTTAGATTTTTCTCAAGACCTAATTATGGGTAAGTATCAATCTGCAACTATCTTTTGGTCTCAAGTGGAGCAAAAGTACAACGAAGCAAGAAGTAGGAATTGAGAGTATCGTAACCTACAGTCAATGCAATCTCAAATGGGAACTATAATTATTGAAATAAAGAAGTTGAATGGATATCTGAAATAAGTAGAAAATATGAATCTAAATGGTACTTCGGGCAAAGATATTGTGAGTACTTATTAACCCTTATATATTTTTTTATATATTATTACTAGTATTATTGATTACTTAATCTTACATGAACGATAATTTGTAATTATATTGAGCGAAACAGTTCTCCATGCAAGATCCTAAGTTCAAAAAAAAAGGCTTCAAATTTGATCATGTTTGGAATATTCTCGAGGATTATGAAAAATTTAAAGATGACGTCTACACTATAAGACAAACTACTCGAAGGTAAATTATGAATTGTGACTCATCACAGTCGTATAATCCTACTCATGAATTACCCATATCAACATCTCTTGGGCTATCATCATTTTCTTCTAATTTTGATGATAACGGAATCAGTGCTACTTCATCTCAGTGACTCATTGGGATGAAAAAAATCAAATTAAAAAAAAAATCGTGAACAAATATCATCTATTGTGAACAAACTCCATGAAGGCAATCAACAACTATTAGAGATGTTAAAAAAGACTAATTTGGATAGACAATAACAAATGGACATGTATAGATAAAATATAACCTTCAAAGAGACGGAGGAAGAAAAAAAAAATTTACTAAAAGACTTGAATTCCATCTAAGATCCAAACATATATGAGTATTTTCGAGTTGAACAAGTAAGAATTGTTCAAAAAAGAGCCTAACAATATCATCAATAAGAATAAGAAGGAGGGCATTCTTCTTCTGCCACCAATGCTTTTGATCAATATTTTAAGGATATTGGACATTCCAGAAGCGATCCACTGGAATACTAATTTATTAGTCCAGTTTATGTAATATTATTGTATTATATGTATTTTCAATTATGTTAGTCTTTGAGTTTAATTTAAATATTATATAATTTTAATAAATAGTGGTTTAAATATTTGACATTTATGTAATATTATTGCATGATATGTAATTTCAATTATGTTAATGTTTGAGTTTTAACATTGTAATTGGCATTTTGTATTATTATCATATTAATTTTACTCTATAGAAAATTAATCATAAAATAATAATAAAAATATGATACTCAAAATGAAGTTTTTTATATTTTGGTTCCAAGAAATAATTACTTTTTGTTAAAAAACTTTAAAATTAGGGTTAATTAATTAATAACTAAATGTTGGGAGGGGCTTTTTTTGCAAATAAAATAAATTTAGCGAAATAAAAAGAGAGCCAAATGGCGTGTAAATGGCGTAATTTAACATTTAGTTATTATCATCAAAATAATAATAAATTTGGCATTTGGTAATTTAACATTGTAAATAGCGTGTCAGTTTGGCGCTGGGTTAAAGGTTTAGAGCACTCCAGTGCCATTTGAGCCTTCATCATGCTATTTTGGTGTGCGTTGGAAAGGCCCTCAATGAACTAAGAATTTGGGCTATCGACAGATTCAACTGTTCAGTTAACATTTTCTTATTAAAATCAAAATCTCTGTAAATTAATTAATAACATTTATCAGTTATAATATATCAAGTCAATTATTGTAGTTATTGGTTGTCATAGTTTCATAACTGTCCGGTGTTCTAATATTACTCATTAAGAAATACCAACTAAAAATGCAATAGAGAGAGAGAGAGAGAGAGAGAGAGAGACGCCCAACCTGTGTGAAGGGAAATGCGTGGGGACGGCATATCCTCCATTTCTTTGAGTTGAAAGTGAAAGAAACAAAAAGAAAATTTTGAGTGAATTGCGGGTGCTGATACCTTGACCTTCAACTAGAATTTTTTCTTTAATAAAAAAATAAAAGAAGAGAATCGAAATGTTCCTCTCTTGAAATTATATTCTTTATATGTTTTAAGAGAAGATAAAAAAGTTATTCCGCGTCATAGCTTTTATAGATTTAAAGTTATATTCTAGCAGAATTTTAAAGTAAATGATTTTCAGGCCCAAAAAAAAAAAAAATAATAAAAGGTAAATGGCCTGAATAGAAGCGCGGGTAAGATACTTTACCCAAGCCTTTAGATCAAAATGATTCCACTCGAGTATCTACCTTTCGTTATTTTGCTTAATATTGGCTTTTGGGGCTCTACTTGTACTCCCATTCACACATCTTTTTTACTTTAAGTTGGTGGAGATATTTGAACGAATTAGGAAAAAGAAGGATTCTTGTGGGAAAAAAAAGTTTTAATGTGAAAAAAGTAAATAGTTTGGAAGGTGGTCGGGTTTTTTAAAAATAAAAATCGTAACAGGCCATGGGACATTAGGAACTAGAATCAGAATAAAGATTCGGAAAGAAAGATATTAGTAGTGATCTCTAAGAACATTCCTTCCTATAATTTCTATTTTTTTTTCAAAATTATAATCTTATTTCACGTGGAACCTTTGCTCTTACTTTAGATGGTGACCAGCAACAAGCAAAACAGATTTTTGAATAATATAAATTCAAGCAAGAAAAATGATTGTTAGAAATGATTAACTAGCTAATAATATAAATGGTAGTAGTGGTCTGAGTTTTAGCCCTTTGAATGGAGTCCAAGGCCTATACATCCATCATTGAAAAAGGATGATTATTTTCCCACGAGCATGTGATTTAATTCTAGGTTAGTGAGCCTAATTTTCGTCCTTTCTGACCTTAATACAGGGTTTTCTATAGCAACAACATAATTTTTTTTTTTTACAAGTTGCTATTAGTTTAGTGCTATATTCAAAGTTCTTGCTTTACGTCTCATCAATTATGGCAAATAAGAAATAACCCACGCCATATACCCCAACTAATGATTCACGCCATGACATTATCTAATTTATAAAATCTACAAAGAAAGAAAATATCTTATAAGGCGGAAAGAAGAAAAAAAAAACATTTTTCAAGAAGAATGATGGAAGAGAAAAATTATAGCTAAAACGTTTGATCCAAATTAGCTAATTCCGAAACTGGAGTTTCTTTTTTTTCCGGACAAATTATCCCAAACAAAGTTTTACTAGAATTCTGGCATATAATAAGAAAATTTTTTTCCCTTTTTCCCAAGCGAAGTTTTTTTTTCTTGTTTTTGACTTGGGTCCTCGATTGAATAAAGTGATTGTTAATCATGGTTACTTAAAATTCTACTAGCTCAAACAAGATAAGACCGGATTTGATAGTAGATTCCTCACTGTGACCGTGGTCGTGAATTGTGATAACCTAGTTGTATCCCATGTTAAACAGTAGTCCACCAAAATATAAACCTATGTAAATCATAATTAAGAATTAGGACCGAAGGGTTGAAATTTGAGCAGTAATTCACTTTGGCCGACAATTTTATTACCAAGTTTAGCGAATCAATAATTTAACGGCGCGTGCTTACTGACAGATTCATTGAACTAGTTCCGTATAAGAATAAGACTATAGAGCCCTGTCACGCATTTCAAAAAGCAAAGCCTTTTTTGCTCTAAGCGACGTGGAATTGAAACCCCCTCTTAAATTAATTCTTTTTCTTTTTTTTGAAGAACTCTTAAATTCTATCCACACGCATACATGAAAAAAAAAAAAAAAAAAAAGTTGAATATAACTCCAAAACTTGGAATCCCTTTCTTTTTATTATTGTCATGATAATTATTACTTTGGCTGGAACTGGTCCTCCTATCTTCCGCAAACTCAAAATGTTTTTCTGAAAATCGGCAAAACTTAGAGGCTCAACAGGACTTGCTGTGACCTATTAACAAATGAAATTACATTACCAGATCATCAGTGTGCACTTGGGTGTCCTTTAGCCTAAAGACACGAACAAAACGTGAAGCCCCTGGATGCTTTTGTTGCACCCCCGTGAATGATTACGATCTTTATTATAACGCAAGATAAAATTAAAACCTAGAGTTACCATGTTTCTAAATTAGTAACACCGTGATTTTACAACTCGATCTGCATTTTTTCAAGCACTCGCTTTTGTCCTTACATATAGATAACCCCATGAATTTTGCATGATCGAAAAGTAAAAGCAACTTCTGAGTCAGCTTCACATGGTTTAAAGTATCACTCATTATTCATCACTCAATGCAATTGCGTGATACTCAATTCTCCCCTTAAAAATAATATCTAACCCGCATACTCAATCATTAAAGTCGTGGCCCTAAACTAACGTTCGCAATTTAATCAGTACCACTATCGACCCGACCCCTTACAATAGCATTCCTTAAAAATTCCATTTGGTATAAAGTAATTCACTACAAACAACTGAAATAAAACGTAGCAGAATAAAATCAATTCAAGTGAACACAATCATCGGAATAATAGCGCCATAATACACGCGATGATGATCAACTAGAACACAAAAACTGAGACTAGTAATATATACTTGCGCGATGAGACTAATAATACATACTTGCGCGATACACATCAAATAGAGACCATAATAAACAAAAGCTTCTTCATTCTCCCATGGACTAACAAGAAAATAACCAGCTGACCATGGTGGAGATTTACATCACTATTTGACAATACAAATTAATAACCCAATTGACTAATCACCTAAAAGAATGGCTCTGCAACTGTTAAAAATTAATTGCAGCAGCCAAGACTCCAAATCTAAAAATTCACCTAGAATCAGAAAATTACAGCCTGAAGACTACCATACGACAAATTCTGAACAAAAATTACATAAGAACACATAATACAACAATGGTAACCGACTAATCAAGCTAAAATAGATGCCCAATCGATCTCTGAAGGATATTTCTCCAACATGCAGATATCCGGAACACTGTACTCCCATGGCGACTCCATCTGATCTGGGAAAGTGAGATCCGACAAAGGCGAAGACCCGGCCGACCCATCACTCTCGGTCATCGCCGGCGACGAGGAGCTGATCTCAGCCTTGTAACAGTTCTCCGATCCCTGAGACTCTACCGGCGCAACCACCGCCTCCAAGGACTTCTTAGCCGCCGCTCTCTTGGCCGCCGCCGCAGTCGGCTTGGCAGCCTTCTTCCCCTGTTTCTGCGATTCGGCCAGGTTTTGACAAATGGCCTGAAGCTTGGCATCAATAGCGGAGTGAAGAGGCTTATAGTCACCTAACTCGGCGGAGCCTTGGTGGCGGAGGTGCGGGAAGTTGAGCCTGGCGAAGTCTCCCCTGAGCTTGTACGCGGCTCGGTCATAGGCCAAGGCGGCTTCTTCGGCGGTGTCGAAGGTGCCGAGCCAGAGCCGGGTCCGGTCCTTGGGGAGGCGGATTTCGGCGACCCATTTCCCCCAATGCCGTTGTCTCACCCCTCTGTAAAGCTTGGTGGGCTTCGGTGGCGAACCCACTTGCTTCATCGGGACGGGCTTGGGGGCCAGGTAGCTGAGGCTATGGTGGTGGTGGTGGTGGTTGGACTGGTTTGGGTGGAAACCCAGATGGGGTTGGTGATTTTGCAACTGGAACTGGGCTTGGATCTGGTGGATCTGAGAAGGGGTTAGGCCGTTCAGTCCGATTGAGCCCGGTCGTAGCTGCTCAAAACCGAAGAGGCTTTGGTTCGAATACCCATCTGAAAACACTTGGGTCATCGACGTGGAGCAACCATCTTGGTAGAAACCGGGCTGTGTTTGGAATGAGGGAGAGAAAGAAAGATAGGATGAAGAAGAAGTCGAAGGTAGATATGGCGAAGAAGAAGAATTAGAAGAGGGAGACTGGATTGTTGGGGAAGCACTTTTCATAAAAGGTTCAAGTGCTTCCATTAGCTCACCCCTCAAGGGATCTGACTGAAGAGGTCTACTACTGTATAAATCCATTGTAGCTGCCATGCTAGTATTAATAATATAATATGATTGATCAAATATCCAGAACAAAACAAGAGTTAAAAAGCAAAAACAAAGACAAAAATCGACCTGTTTCTTACCAAAATCAAAGAACAGGTACCGGGTTTTAAAGAAAATAAGTAACTAATAAAAGATCAAAGAGGTTTATAATAATCAACCCTTCTACACAAAGATCCTAAACCAAATAGAAGAAAAAAACCAACCTTGAGGGAGACCAAAAAATAACCCTGTAACCTTTAAAAAATACAATAAAAATAAAAATCCAAAACTAATTTACCAGAAGAGAAAAGGGTAATCGAGAAATAATAAAACTAAAAAATAAAAAACCTGGATCTCGATTCTGAAAACACCTGGCTTTCGAGAAATCCTTTCTAAGTTTGCTTTTTGTTCATTTAAAAAACCAAAACAAACCCAAAAATCAAAACCTGAAAGACAGATTATTAACAGAAAGGGATTCAGAGAAGCGGGGTGTTACAGAGACGGGGGGATTAAGAGAATCAACAATGAAGAAAACCAAATCACTCAAATTTGTTCTGAAACTCACTCACTACTTTTTCCCTCTTTTTTTTTTTCTGAAACTTATTGTAGTGTGTTTTACTCTCGGCCTCACCTTGTTCTTTCTCACCAGCCACCTCCCCCGTTATATAAGAGTCCGAAACCTTTATCATCTAAATTAATCTCATCGTTAATCTCAATTATCTTACTCTAACCCCACTTGCTCATTTTTTATTAAAAATAAAAAAAATTATTATTATATCCTTCTCCCCTATCTCTCCTCTAGCCAGCTCTATTCATGACGTAAGACTACATCAATGAACGATCAAGAACTAATAAAATATCGCCACGTATAGGATCTCATCCTTTCACTGACACGTGTCCATTGGTAACCGTCAGGTGTCGGTTAGTCTCTACTTGTCATATAGCTCAATTTGTCCCTACACTTGTTGACCATATTAGTAACGAGTTCACACTACCTCGTTCTTTGCAGTTGGACTTTCGATGGTTACTACTATTGCGCTCACCCTTTTTAAAAATATATTTAAAAAAAAAAAAGAATGAATTGTGGACAAATGCAGGTATTATTATTATATTCCTTCTGTTTTAAGAAATAAAAAAAAATTAATAAGATATCACTCAGATCAAATTTTGTACAAGTCACATTGATATAGAATTTTATCCACCTGATCTATGATAGTGCACCAGTTGAGGGAAGTTGATGAACGGTTAATGATCAATTAATGGATGACCAACTTTCTCCAATTTAGGTTTGACCAAAAATTCTTGCTATTCAATATTCTTAACATATTATTTTTAAATCAGGTAGAAGAGAAGAGCAATGCCGGGGACCCATGATTAGCATTCAATTTAACGTGAATTGAAATTTCAAACAACCCACAAACAAAGAAAAAGAAAAAAGAAAAAAAAAAAAAAGGGAGCCTGTAGAGAAATAAATTATTGAACCCTTATCTCCATCTATTGAAGTTTTGACCCAATTTTCAGGGGAAAAAGAAAATATGGGGGCCAATTCCTCATCCACATTTGCCAACTCCAGTTGAATGAGGGTCATAATATGGAAAAATTTTCTTGTTTTGGTACAGGGGTCAAGAAAGCCGGTGAGGAGAGATGATGGCCGTGGATGATAGAATAGAGTGATTAGCCAAAAGTGGGGTTGTTGACATCATGATTAGATTATCGAACGGTTGAGGTTGTCCCTATCTATTCTAGGCTGTAATAAATGTACGCTGCAAGTAAAAAAAAGCTACCGACGTGGAATGACAAGGACTGGAGCTTTAACGGTAACCATGGTTAAATTGTGGTCTGAATCTGACCGTGGTTGGGTTACGGCGTTGCTAACGGCGCGGGTTGGGAGCCAACATGCCACGTGAAGGAGCACACGGGCATGATACGCTCGCTCTTGAATTGCGGCGCCAGGTGCTGCAATAAGGGAGGTTCTAACAACATGGTTGACCCACTCTCTCACCTGGCGAGTGACGAATGACGATTACAATCTTTAATATTCCAAATTTCACACTAATCACTAATGAGAGGACCAAAATACCAAATTTCAGTCCATCAAAAATAAATAAAACTAATTAAAATACCAAAGATCAAATGTATTAAGCAGTTCCCTTAAAAAAAAAAAATGTATCAGCAGTTGGTTGGGCGGGATACTTCGTGTGTTTAATTTTAAAGCCCAGGATTATTTTAGAAAATTTCCCATCCCTTATCTTTCAAAAATAAAAAAAATAAAATAAAAAATTAAAGGCCAGTATACTTCGTGTGTTTAATTTTAAATTTTAGGGAAGAAGTTCTTTATTATTTGTTATAATACAAGCAATATAATAAGCGAAATTTAAAGCCCAGGATACAAGCAATTTAATAAGAGAAATTTCAAAAAAAAAAATTATATATAAGAATATTTTAAAAATGATTATATAAAATAAATATTTTTTATTTTCTATCGAAAAATATATTAATTTTGACTATTATTTGATTCATACTATAATTTTTTCCAATGTAATTAATTATAACCGTTAGATATTCATATTAAAACTTGTTCCAACGTAATTAATTATAATTGTTAGATATTCATATTGAAACTTGTTTCAATGCAATTAATTATAATCGTTAGATTAAAATCTAACAGTCAAAATTAAATAAAAAATACTTACTATACTAGTTTCCAAAAAAAAAAAGATAACTAGAGAAATTTCTCATTACAAACAAAGCATCACAAGAGCAAGCAGACTTCATAATCATTTTAAAATGCAAGCTCTCGTATCAACTGTAACATCTCCTAATTTTATATGTACATAAAGATATTTATATAAATAATTAGTGAGATCGAGAGATACTGCTTGACTTAAATTTGATAAAATAATGGAAAATTAATTTTTTTTTTTATCTTTCTAGAAGTAAAAAGGAAATCTCTACTCATAATTATACATAGTCTGACGTATACATATATATACAATCACAAAGTGGACCTCTGATATAAATATACATAATACACACACACACACACAAAATAGCTATAAAATCGCCTATCAGGAAACCACAACGTCAAATACTCATATACATAAGTCGTGGTCAGAAAGTTGGCGTTCTTCTTCCAAACTCATATCTCAACAGTATCTTCTGCAAAGAATATATATAAGTATAGAACTCAGTAAGTAACGAATACAAATATAATGTGCATATACCATAGAACAAATTTTATTCATATGATTGTGATCTCTATGTATATTATATTATATGACAATACCTTGAATCACATACTGAGTCACTCAGATAATTAATAACTAATAACTAATCATAAGCCATTGTATAGAGGTCTTGAGTTTCAAATATATCTCAAACCTCTTGAGTTTCAAATATATCTCAAACCTTTCGGTGTACTATAAAGGTCCTCCCCATATCGCTATTAGAGTGCTCCCAAATGAACTAAATAATATCCCCGAATGAGTTAGATATTTAGGCGTTGGCCTGCCACACCATATTCACTAATACTCGTTAGGTAATATAAATACACAACATGTTTATGCCTCATATATATCAAAACAACATATTTAGATATTTATTCTTCAAGTATAACAGAATAATAAATACAAATTTTTCATATAATCTAATGATTCCACGTATTCACATAAATAGATAATTTTTACATTATAATTTTTACATTATAGATGTAACAGTACTTACCTCAATTCTAGACTTACACAAAATTTTATGTGAAATACTCATTGTTCAAAGTACAACTGATAACTGATAATTTCATTTTATTAACATGCACGTGGCTATGTATGAATTGTCATTTTAGACTCATTCTTTATATACTATCAATATATAAAATGCCAAAATGGACATCAAAACCAAATTAAGAATAAGCTCATGATCTAATAAAACTCTTGCATACAAAATAAAGTGATAATAAATTTTTTCTCTGTCAAAAATGAGATCTGCTTTCAAAGAAACAAGAAATGACACATAAATATAATTAAATACAGGACCTCATGCTTATTGCACTAATTTGCTAGGTGCGAAGATAATCTACAAGTGATAATAGGATATAATAACTTCATTCTAGCTTATATAATAAAAATAAAATAGTTAAGTTCATGTATTTTGATGATGAACACATTCCAAGACTTCAAATCAAGAAAATAATTTATTCACGGGTTTTAGATCCAAATCAACTACACCCTTCACTGATTCCTTTCCATTTAGTATATGAAGCAGTAATTAAATATGGCCTCCGCTAACTTTATCCAATTATATAATAACAAATCTAACTTTCATAAATCACAAATTCAAAATTAAGAGACACAAATAACAACAACTAACATATATACATATATAACTTAAGCTTCCAAAAATTCCACATGTCGCACCATATGATATACTTATAAGTATGCTAATACAAACGAGATAAATACTCAAGTGCTATAAATGTATATATCTAGTTGCTAGCATAAAATAAGAAAAAGATACCTTTAACGTATTTGAAAGTTTAAACAATATGCATATCCTCTTCTTAAATAGGATAACTAATACTAGCTCATATAATTAAGAAGTAAAGGAAGAAAAAGATAAAAGTTTAGAAGGTGGTGTTCGTAATTCTAGATAGAGAAATGAGTATATGATATACTAATAAAGATGTTCTTTAATACCAAAGCTTAAGTATCGACTCAAGTAAGGCAGTTATTATTATTATTATAAAATTTTTATATATATAACCTGTTACTATAAATTTTAATGTTGCAATCAGATCACACATTACTAAAAGTATAATTAATCGGTTTAAATTAATTAATTACCATTAATTCAAATTCATCTTAACTAGCTACAAAAAGAAAGAAAATAACATAACATGATGCAAATGTATAACATTATAATATTTGACTTAATACAATTCAATTAGTATCAATGAATATTTCTAGAGCATTTTACTGCAAAATTTGTTAGAGAGTAAAGATTAATAATAACAAAAAAATTATAACAAATATTCAAGATTCTTAACATGGTTTTTTTATGAAACAATTTATGCCTAACTAAGAATGCACAAATAAGTTTAATATAAATAATCTAAGGTCATATTATTATTGACTATTTAATTTTATAAGGAGCTATCACAATGAGTAACTTCATTTTAAGAATAGGAATAAAACGACAAGAGTTTTCACCAATATTTCAACAAAGACTTGACATCACTAGTAATATTATTATCATTAAAAATATAACCAGTCGAGTTCATTATATCCATAATAACTTTACAATAATTTTTTTACAATGAACCTTATAAACAACATAAGATCCAAACCTTTATGAAGTAAATAAATAAGAATTTTATCTTCATAGTCTCGAATTATAACATCAAGTGTGGCAAAATTCATATTTATGAATCATGCAGTATATAAAATTCTTTCAATTTTGAATCTTAATTAGAAAGTTCATGTCTGAAAAAAAAAAGAAAAAACTAGAAAAATAACAAAAATAAACAAAACATACTCATACCTAATCACTTATAATTTGGTAGAACAAAACTTATGTGAAAATAAATTAATGGAAATAAAGATCCTTATTGAAGGAAAATACTATAGAAATGAAAAACTAAAAAAATCTAATAAAATTATATCGAAGACCAAAATCAATAAAGGATCTCCATCTTCGATAAAATAAAAATCAGGATAGGGAAGAAAAAAAGTACAGAGAAAAAACTTCTAATTTTTTCGATAGAAAATTTTTTAGTTTTTAGTTTTCAAATACCATCCCGATTGAATGCATGTATTCAGTAAAACATATTATTCAAATTCAAATATTTCATTAGAATAGTAAAGATTGAGACACCAATATTTTGCACAAAAAATTTACACTGATGATGTGGCTAAATATATTTCATTAGAAGGGTAAAGATTAGGATATCAAAATCTTGCACTAAAAACTTACACCAGTGATATTGAATTATTTTGAGCCATATAAATTTAAATAGTACCAATAATGGATTTGTGGCTTTTATATACAGAAAATAGTCGTTATCATAACGTATTATACCTTGTAGCCTCCATAATGCTTAAGGATTTTATTTTGCGTCCCTTGTACTACTTGAACCTAAGATCTCCATTTTAAAAAGGATTTACAAGCTTAACTGGTACTATAACTAGTAATTCATGTTATGGTATCGTGTTTGGATCGACACGATTATAATATGACATGATTAATAAGCATGTTAAAAATCAAAATTCAAATACGACATGAATAATACGCGTGTAATACGATAACATGATTAACTAGTTTAATAAATGTATCATGTATTATATTATGACATATTTGACACAATTATTCAAATTTAATGTGATTATGTATTAATTAACTAAACTAAATATATGTAATTATGTTTACAATTAATCAAAATCATATTTAAAGTATTAAAATATTAATAAATATGTTATATTTGTGTCTAGTTGACATAATATAAAAACGACCCGTTTAATTAAATGTGTTACACAGGTCATTTTCGGGTTAAACAGATTGACTCGAAACCTACCCATTTATTATTCGTGTTACATATGTTAACCCGAAATTGATATAAAAATTAAATGAGTCACTCAACCCTATTTATTTCGTGTTATTTTCGAGTCATATCACTGCGTCGTGTAGAAAATTATCAGCCCTAACTGATACTAATTATTCTAGTAGAGCAATTAGTATCAACTAAGCTTGTAAGTCTTTCTTAAAGTTAAAGTCTCAGGTTCAAATAGTGTTAGGGATGCAAAATAAAATCCTTAAGGATTATTGGGCCCATAAGGTTTAGTATATTATGAGTAACAACAACAATCCATGTATAAGAGCCACAGGTCTGTGAGCTGAAAGAAGCCTAATAGAGGCTTAAAGCTGAGGTCGTTACAGTCTTATTCTCAAAAAAGAAGTGATTGAAATAAATACCACTTTATTTGGTATAAGTTTTTGATGTATGATATTAGTATCCCTAATATTACTCTAAACTAGAAGTGCTAAACATTTGTTATAGTCGTTTGGTAAATTGTGCTATTTGTCTCTATCACGTATTAAATAGGGTAAAAAATGTTAAGGTCAATTATAAATGTATCCTATTTAGTTTATGTTTTAAAAAAAATTCAACTCTACATTATTGAAAATTACACTTCACCCTTGGTATTGTAATTTAAGATTTTAATTTCAGCCATGAAACATCTAATTTCAAGGGAAAAACTTTAAATTGAAGAAAACACTCATCGTTTAGTACTTTGAAACAAAAATGAGTTTCAAATAACTTCTAAATTAATAGAATACCACTACTGAACAACTGAAAATTTCAAACAAAACATTAATTTTTTATTAACTTATAATATGTTTGGAAATAATTTGTATTTTAAAACACTAAAGGGAGAAGTTTGTTTCATTAAGTAGAACATTTTTTATTAACTTATAATATGTTTGGAAATAATTTGTATTTTAAAACACTAAAGGGAGAAGTTTGTTTCATCAAGTAGAACTTTTGCCCTAAAATTAGATAGTTAATTAAACTGAAATTTAAACTTTATAATTTAATTATAACAGTGAAATGTAGCTTCTATATAAGAATGCAAGGTCATGAATATATTTGTGAATTGTGATTGACCCAAAAATGATAAGGGATGAAATTAATCATACTAAAAGCATTATACAGGAATTTGACAATGGCGTTCCTGATGATCTTGAAGAACATTGACGCGTCATAAGTGGTATATTTCCAATTTGCATTAAAACAACACGTGAACATATACTCCATTAATCACTATGGAGATGACTCGAAGTCATGATGATTAATTAGTTGAACGACATGGACACACACCACTCCGCACCCGATTTCTCAATTATGAGTATGGAGTTATTCCAGTCTCAAATCGCGATATAGAGCATTATCTTGTCGCCCCGTTATCCAGGTCTTTCGCACATGACATGTCATGCCACGACGTGGTTTACACGGTGTCGTGCTAGTCGGCCGTCACCGAGATTTAAGAGCAGACGATCGATCTTCAGGTTGTTTTATTATAATAATGATTTGTTTTCTACGAAAGTTTATATTTGAAATAAGAAAATAGATTTTGGCGTGGAAATCTGAGTAAGCAAACCAACTAATCAAACCCCAAGGTTAAGGTAGACTATTTAAGTTGACCAAATAAAGAGAATCCATAATGAATCTTGCGGCATGTTTAGCCGGAACCAGAGTTATTACCCGCTATCGTATTTTTCGCCTTCCTTTTACCTTTTCATTTAATACCTTCTCATATGTTACATATTATTACGTAATCATGACTTGTTATTATTCAATAAACGACGTTATACTCACTGGTCATAAATTTTAATTCACTAATTGAAATTATTCCTGTCAAGGTGTGATGAAGTTGACCAACCTCTGTTAAAGCAATTTTGTTTATTTTTTTTCTTCCTTATTTTCTGATATTTGTGGAGAAGTGCTTTGTGTGAGGTCATGTTGCATGCGTTGACTAAAGTTTGCTTCATCTCAAATGACTTTTCTATTTGTTTTTTTTTTTTTTTTGCTTTTTGTTTATTATTATTATTATTATTTTTAAGAATAATATTAACAAATAACAAATGACAAGAAAAATAATGTTCCGCCTCTCACTCTTTCGGCACGTTTCTCTTCAAATCACAGTTGGCACGGCATTTGCATTTATTATATGTCCCGAAACTTCATATTGGCTAGGAGTTTCATATAACATCTTATCTCAGTCTTTTCAAACTCATATTTGATTCAACTGTAATTTTAGATAATACTAATTTGGTCAAATTTTACAGATCGATTCTATTACAGATCCTTTATTTATTTATTTTTTCTTATATTGCAAGATAATGGTTGCTTTCATAATTTCGTTTCGATTTTAATAGGGGCTTAGCTAGTTTGAATTTGTCACACTAATACAAACGTAATTATACTCTAAATAAACATAGTGTAAGTTATACGTACATGAAATCAGTTCTACCTAGCTATATAAATTAGAAGTTTACTAATGATCTTCTCTTAATTTTGTCAGTATTCTATACATTATTTTGTATATCAATATATTTTTTTTTATCCATTGTGTAGATATTTTTTTTTAGGTATTAGGTTATGGTTATAACAAAAGGACGTAAACTGTGCCTATATATATTATGCCTATATATATATATATTGTTGGACAGTTAAGACCCTACGTATAATATCAGGGTCAAATAATTTGTAGTCTTAGTCACGATAGCTTATAAACACGAGGCAATATTTTCCTCTAAAGTCAACTGCTCCTAATTACGAAAAGTAGGAGGAGCTACGGACACTCCCCGGTGTTCAAGCGCCGTTGTTGATTGAGTGTTTGGATATCTATAAAACTATATGAATCCTGCAGATATCAATTAACACAGCTCATGATAGACACACTGCATATGTATATATATCTGTAGCATTCTTCTTAAAAAAACATCACTTTTGCATATATATATATATATATATCTGTAGCATTCTTCTTAAAAAAACATCACTTTTGCATATATATAT
>JXTB01000120.1:668944-701140 GCA_002914805.1 Parasponia andersonii
CTAATGTCTTTTTCATGCATTCCATGTTTATGGTTATTATGTATAACTCAACTTTATAGATTAATGCTTGGACTATTAGATATTTTCATCATATTTGTATAGAATGAAACTTTTACTAAATGTTAATATTGAATTGGTTCTAATTCTCTTATTGGATTTAAATTAGATATAACATGGTTATTGTTATATGGATAATGGTGATTGGACTAAAATCACTTATGGATTTTTTATTTTTATTTTTAAGAGTCGTTGGACTCTAGGTTTATATTGTAAAGGGTGCTCAAAGTTCAGGTGTGGTTTACCTTTGGTCAGGGAGAAACCATATTGTGAACTAGTGTAGTATTCCTACGCCCCAACACTTTTTAAATTCAATGTTTTTGAAAATGTTTTTATTAAAAATTGAAATGAGATTTTATAGGAGACAGACACCACTCGAAGATGGTACCGGGTAGCCTATCCTGTTAGAATCTTATTTCTGGGGCATTAAGTGTCGACTTCAATTATGTGCATATTTCTAGGACATTGGATTGTGTCCATAGAGTTAGGACTTGCAGAGCCTTTGGGTCAACATTCGTTCTGGTTTTCTTTAATGAGGCTTTACACTAGATAAAAGGTTTAAAATGCTTTTAAAACTTCCCATGTTTAGATGCTTGCATTTGAGATTGAGGTTTGCACTAATGTTTTGTATTGGTGATTTCTTGTTTGGGTGTTCTAGTCTCGGGTTTGACTAAAAGTGGGTTGTATTTGGTGTTATTCCTCACTCTAATCGGAGAATAGAAAATGGTTGTGAACCATTAAACTCCCTTTTTAACTTTCGACCTCCAAACTCATTCGTCTTCTGTGGTGTAACATAAGGATCCTGGTACTTCATCTTAAACTATATTCAATCACGTTCTGTGTGCGTAAAAGAGACTCTTGTTAGAGTCAGTGACTCAAAGATTGTCTAGGACTGGGAACTAGTTGCAGATAAATGGGTATGTCCCATAAGATTGTTGATCTAGTATGATCAGGGAGACAATATTCTTATATCTGACATTTGGTCTGTCGTTCTAGTTTGGTGCCATACAATCAGTATTCAGAGTCCTATATTCTCGACTTCTAATCATAGTTATCATTATCTTTTCATCACTCATATCCTTGAGATTGTCGTTTCTAACTATGGGTGTTGAGAACTTTATACTTATTGTTGAGCTATCTTATAATTTTGACCTCTCAATGTGCGTCCTTATACTATACGGTATGTCAGCGTGACTTTGATGCTAAGTGGGGACTGTCTATTTTGCACTTTTGTTGACTCGCATTCGATTTAACGCTCTTAAATTCTGCAGTCGAGTGTTCTCTACACTTCCATCGACTATATCTTGGGATATGTTCTTACCCTCGGTAGGTACTAGAATTTCGGGACGAAATTCTTATAAGGAGGGGAGAATGTAAAATCCTAAATTTTTGTAAGAGTAGTTAAGTAATTTTACTTCAAGGACATTTTGGTAATTTTGTATTTTGGATTAATTAAATAAAAATAATAATAATAAAAAATTCGGTGTTGAATCTAGACAGGATTATGTCTAGATACATTTGGGGAAAAAGTGAAAACGAAATTTCAAATTGGGGATAAAAGTGTAATTAAGGAGGGACTAAAATGAAAGAATCTTTTAAAATTATGGCCAAAGTGGAATTTTAGAAACTTATTTTTTCGGTCGAATCAGATTGTGCCATGTGTCCCACTGCTACAATTTTGAAAAATTGCATAAAAACCCCCCGATTTCTTCTTCTTCTCCACGGAGGTCCTCCCGAAGCCACTCACGGAAACTGTTCATCCGAGCCTCCACTGTCCGCCGCCATGCCAGACGCGCCTATCCGCCGTGACCAAGAGACACTGACGAACCAGTGTCGGATGCTGCTGCCGTGAACCGCGGCCTGTCGCCGGAGAAATCGTGGCCGAAAGATTTCGCCACCGGAACGGTTTTTCGCCCGCCGTGCCGCCGTCCGACGTGCGATCACCGTGCCACCGCCACCGTTGGATTTGTCTCAGCTCCAGCTTTGTTTTCCGATTATCTCAGCCTCTAACTCGGCTCCGGTGAGAAGTTGTCTACTGTAGCAATATTTTAATATTTAAATTTTGTGGTATTTTCATAATTATTTCAGAATTGAGTTATTTTTCCCGAGAAAATTATACCACGTGATAGAGGAGTTTGAAACATGAAATTTTATGATTTTTAAGTGTTAAAACGATAACTGGAACATCGTTAATTGTCGGGATGAAAATGTGGTATTTTTCTAAATATTTTCAAAATGCGGTATTTTTGTAATTTTCGGATTTTTAGCCCATTTAGAGTTCGGGACCTCGAAACTGAGTTCTGACTTCGAATTTGGACTCAGTGAGGTCGGGATATGAAGTTTGATATAAAATATCACTATTTTCTGATATAGCACGAAATTCGAGAAAATAGCTCGTGAATTGTACCGTTTTGCGTGCCACGGGCCGGTTCCATATCGGGACCCATTTTTGATGAACTTTATATCTAAACCAACGTTTTTGGGTGTACTGAATTCAGTGGTGACATCTGTTTCTCAATCCGAAATTCCGTTTGAAAAGTCAACTTTTCAAGTAAACGAGACGAGACTCGAAAACGACTGTCCGAACAACCCAGTAATCAATTGAGGATATTTCCAGCATGGTTAACTCATCATAATTACTATTTCGAGGTAGGGGATTCAACTTCCTTGTTTTCTATTATTTTCATTTAAATTGTAATTTATCTTGAAAAAATGAAATTTTGTGATTTTATTAAATTGAATTATTTGAATAGTTATTTTGATGAACTATGAATTTGTGAAACATTGTAGACTGCTCTAGATATTTTTAAATATGGTTTTGTACAAGTTTTTTTATACTTAGAATTTAGTAAAGCCATGGAAACTGTACTTTGGATTTTAAAGTACAAAATAGATTTTAATTAAAAAAAAATCAGAGTATGTCTAGGATGTCAAAACACTGCATGGTTGTTTGAGACTTTATATATATTGCACATTTTATACGATCAGGCATGAGAGTCGTCTTAGGCATCACGGTATTGTAGTAGGCGGACTAGTACACCCGCCTTTGGTGAGAGCCCGTAAACTCGCGCGGGGTTTATTTTCTGACTGTCTCCATTCAGTAGGTGTAGGCATTCGGTGCCCCTCCAGTTCGGTAGGATTTGACACATGGGTGTACCTCCAGTTTTCAGAGATAGATGTCAGGTAGAGAGCACTCAATACATGTAGTATAAGTTGCTCTAATTGTGATGAGAGGATGAGGACTCATCTGATGTGTTGATTTATGTGATGTGCATTATACTTATTTAAATTAAGACTTTTATATATTTTGACCTGGATATCTGGTTTGATTTTAGCATGGTTTTCTATAAATGCTTTAAATAGTTGATATTTATAGAAATGCTTTCCGGTATTACCAATCATACAGATGTGCATTATGCTTGTTTTATTATGGTTTTCTATCTGTTTTAACCTGGATATATATATATATATCTGATTTTTATTTGAGCATGATTTTTCTGTAAAGATTTTCTATATATATCTCAAATGCTCCATATTTATTAAGATGTTTTCCAGAACTACTAACCATACAGTTGTATTGAGAATTACTAAAAAGGATTTTCCAAAAAGGGTAATTGAGTTTTCTACTGAGCATTCATATGCTCACCCTCTACTTCCTTCCTCTTTCAGGTGTCAAATTATTATGTGATAGATATTCGTGTGGCTTGGCAAGCATGTTTGTTGTATGCTTGCAGTTCCAGTCCTCTTCATTGGTTGGTTCATACTCTGTATCATTTTCTCTAAGTCAAATTCATTTATCCATACGTGATAAATTTACTGAGTAGATGTATGAGGATGATTTCGATATTTAATCGAGTACTTAGACATAGAAATGATTTTATGAAAATTATTTTAATTATGGGCCTATGGTTTTAAATTGAACACTTTTATTAAACTAAACGATTTAAATAAAAAGTTTCTAAAATTTATTATTTATCATGTCTCAAAATTTAAAATTAAAAATGCCTTGGAAATTTAAATTAGTAGATAATGTTGTAATTTATCGAGTTGGTCCAATATTAAAATTTACTTACTCTTGAGGACTAAAGCTTAAATTTTAAGTACTCGACTTTTTCTGAAAATTTTGAGAATTTTTGTTTATCACTGTTTTCACTTAAATTTACTAAAAGTCATAGCCTTGGATTTTCGGTCGTGACAAGACAAGATTCTTTAGTCAATAATTCGAGCAAATAAGGCAATGAGCAATGTGTGAGAATGGGCATCCTATTTCACAATCCAATCCCCCAAATCAAACATTACTTAAAGAAAAAATACTTTCCTTTCCAGCATATACCCCTTTTTCAAAAAACAAAAAAATCTCCCATATTTCTTCTTAATTTCCATTTTATTATCTCTCCAACCAAACATAGTCACATCATTTAATGCTAGTTTTTAGGATTATATATTAGTAATTAAACCCTCTTTACTTTAATTATATACATTAATGATATTGGGTAAAGGTTGTCCGATGAAGAGTCCGGTTGTTTGCTAGGAGAAAGAGCATAATTAGGAATAAAAGAGGGGCATGAGGATTACGAAAGAAAATGGATACGATGTAGTCGCGAGTGGATTTTGATATGTATAGTTGTTTGGTATGAAAAATTATTGAAAAACAAAATAATTAAGTAGAGGTAGGGATTTGAAATCTCAATTAAGTTATATTTTATATCTTAACAAGGCTGATTTACTTTAATTATTTTTTCAAACACTAGTTTTAATGTTATTAACATTTGTTAACTTGAGCGAATTTATGTTAAAATCCTACACGATACAGATCAGTGAACGTATAAAACGGAACCATTAATAGTATTCAGCATCTTTTAGGCTAGGAATAAGTATCATACTTCATTTGAGGGATAATTTATAATTAAAATAACATATTAGGATGTGAATGCCTCTTATTTAATTTTTATTTTAAAAAAATAACTATTGAATTGGAAACTTATATAAACTGTAACATATATATATATGTAGTGTTACACAATTCAACGATAATTTTCTGCGGAAAATGAGAAAGCCGAAATGGGTTTGTAATTATTGAGATTCCAAGCACCTGTTCTGGCATATGCAGTGTATGTTTTCATAGAAAGAATAGCACAAAATATCTCGAAAGAGAATACTGAATAAGCAATATCGGATTACTAGTGTACCCTGTCCCTAGTCCGGAGTGAAAAAGTCGGACCTTTCACACGTATTAAATAAAATGTTACCCATGTGCCAGAATAATGCCTTCCCTAGATGGACTGATATAGATTAACTATTAGACCCTTGTAACTTAATAATTTATTTTTTTAAACCACAAGACCATGAGAATGATTGTAATTGGTTTATAATTGAGAGAATTGTCATATATGGACGGACTTTGTGACTGCCATGTTACTCACATTTACGCCCGAGCCGAATGTAATTTGTTTGAGCTATTTAAAAAAACTAGCTACAATCTATCTCTTGGGAGGTTAACATATATATATATATATATATATATATATATATATATAAAAGATTCTAATAGGTATTTTTTTTATTTATCTATAATTTTTATCATTATTTAATAGTTATTATAATTTAAGTAGTTGAAAAAATTAAAATTTATTATTTATATATTTTTTACCACTTTTAACGTGAAAAAACAAATTCATTAAGTAAAATGATAAGATAAAAAAATATGGTGCATATATATTTATATTTGACTTTGTTTTGTCTTACCCTAGGTAAAACTAGGTACTATATAAAGAATAATTTAGGTTGCATAACATGCTGCTTTTATAACTATAATAATTAAGGTTATAGTTTGGACTTTGGTCACACCGCATAGCCTAGAACCAAAAAATTAAACTAGATTAATTAGGGTTAGATATCCCAACCACGACTACAACTACATTTTTGTCTCGATCGAGCCAAATATTAGATCCAGATCAAAGTGATTTTTAGACCTCACCCAGCTTCGAGTATTTTTGTAGTCTAGCACGATTTCTCAATTCCATTTGGTCTAAGGTTGAAAGATCTGGAAGCGTTGGTCATGGATGCTACCTTTTTCTGGTGTAACTTCCTATTAATTTCCATAGGGCCCAGCGAAAGCAATAATTTCAGTCATTTCAGAGTGGTTCATGTCCCTATAGTCAAAGATATTTAAGATTTGGTGGGGGGACGTCTCTATAATTTAATTTTGACACGACATTGCACTTGAATTCCAAAATAAACTGGTTAATTATATTTTTATCCTTTCTGTTTTTGCGTATTAATTCTTAAATCGACTTTGTGTTCTTACAAAGAACCAAATCTATTCTACCGAATATATTTTAGATGATTCTCAAATTGTTTGTTAAAAACGTATTAAAATGGATAATTTTGTTAAAATTTTCAAAGACAGCCGCGTAAGTTTGTAATTTGTGAAAATACAAGATCAATTCACAAAATTACTACAAAATACAAAGGATAAAAACATATTTATTATTTCATATATGTATCAATTATTTCTTCACACGCACTTTTAATTTTTTGGCTATACTTACTTCCTTATTAGAGGCTAGAGTAGTCCTTTATTTGGTGTCACTATTCGATCGATCAACATTATATCCCTCAGAGGAAAAAAAAAAAGATCAACATTATAATATTATATCCCAAAAGAAATACTTAACAAACGAAAAGGAAAAAAAGGGCCTGGGACCTTGGTTGGAATGTTGCGTAAAAGTAAGCAAATAGAATTTCCCCATGAAAAGTCTTTTTCCTTCTTACTTTAATTTATCCCTATTTCTTACGTTCTTTTCTTCTTCGTTTTTTTTTTTTTCACTTAATTTCTTTCTCGAAGGCCAAAGCCAAATTACAGGTTTTGTTGTCTTGTCTCCCACCTAAAAAGTTGGGTATATATTCACACACGTATATATTTATATGAGAGTGTGCATGGGGTTGAACTGAAACATAGTGCGTGCACGTCAAGATCATGATATTGTTTTGAAAGAGCAGAACTCTCTAATGCTCAGTATTAATTGTTTACTGACAATCTTAAGAAAAGTTATTACTTGTTTCCTAATAATCTTAAGAAAAGCCGCAACTACAACGTTGTATAATCTAAATCTACAACAAAACATCTCTTCATGTTTTTCTTTTACTAGGATATTTTTTTTTTATACGGAGTTAATTTGTTCAAGAATGATAGATATTTTTGTTAGGTTTATTATTTCACTGATCTGTATAATTGCTAAAGACTATTCAGTTTATACTGCTGTTACTTTCAATGAACAGTCGCTACACGGGCTCGTGATGTTTCCAGACAGCCATCTTACACCCACGTTAAAATAAAGAATAAATAAAAACACACACATATATATATAGAAGTTCTTAATATATTTTTATTTATTTATAAATATTTTTTAATTATTATATCATAATTTAATAATTTAACAGTTATCATAATTTAAATAATTGAAAAAAAATATTATTTAATATTTTTCTTCTTTTAACTTTTAACATAAAAAATTTAAATCATAAATTTTAATCAATCAAATAATATCTATAACAATATCTATATATACCTAAAATAAATCTTACCGATTCCGATGTATATACATATTATATACTTTAATTAGTGCGGGACCAAATTTTGACTATATTCAACCTCGAACATTACGATAAACCGATCATATGGATTTTGTGTTGTTCATCACTCAACATATTTGTGTTCATCATATAGAGAACACAAATGTAATATATATGCAGCTGAATCAGCTTGGAGCCATATTTGGCTCTTTATCTGTGACCATTATCTTCGAGTATTTGTCAGTTGTCACGTCAGAGCTCAAATTACTGGACAGAAAATATGGTAAAACTTCGAGTACGACTTGGGTCCAAAAGAACAGATATCAATATCAGTTCCAAAGATAATTTCAATTTTAACTACTCATTTATTCGATAATTTGTGTTTGGTTGCAGTCTAAACTAAGCATGCCAGTGGTCTCTGGGCCACTCTCTTCAATTGGCTGGTCCTGAATTTAAACTGAAACGTTAAGCTACACATATTCAAAGGAAAAATTAATTGCTAGAAAGACCACTTTTGGCAATCTTGGGGAGACTAGGGATTGCCTTCCCCGAGTTATTTTCGAGCGAGCCTTGTGATTCTAATACAGAAAATAGGGTCTTTGCCCATTTTCGTAAATATTTGTTTTCAAATGCTGTAAAAAAATAATCGGTATATAGTGGATATATCAAAAGTAAACTATGATATACATAATACAAAAATTAATTAATACACTCGGTATATATAGTAAAGTTGGTAAGTAATAGATATACCAGCTATGAAAATATATATTTGGCCATTTAATTATAAAGAGAAAAAAAATATTTATTAAAATGAAGTGTAAAAAACAAAAGATACACACTAATTTACCAAATTAAATATTTTGAAGAACAATCTTTCGTAAGCCCAAATAAAAGTCAGCCTCATTAGCTAGTAACTTTTTGATTACATTAAAAAAAAAGAAAAATAAATATTTAAAACAAAGTGTAAAAAAAAAAAAAAAGGACGCTGATGTTAAATATTTTGAAGAACAATTTTTCGTAAGCCCAAATAAAAGTTAGCCTCAATAGCTAGTAACTCTTTGGCCTTGAGGTTTTGGAATAAATTAGGTGAATTTCATTTTTTTTTCTTCATTAATTAAATTTACCACCGTATCACATTTTTAAACGAATTCATGATGATCTTGACAGATTTTTTATGTTAGTAATAATTTTGATAGATTCTTGATGAATTCTTGATAAATTCTTGACTAATTCTCTTCTAAAAGTAGTAGTAATGGTGGTAAATTTAGTTAAATATTTAAAAAAATGGTAATTGTCATTTTTGGCTAAACATTTATAATTACTTAGGCCGGCCTTTCTATCATGCATCTCCGTGGGCCGGGCTTCATATCACGTATATATAGGTCTCATTCTGATAAGCCCTTGCTATAGTAACTTTTGGGCTAATCTTCAAGTCCATGTGGGCTTAGTCTGCCGTGCCCAGTTATCAACCTATTCCTTAAAGATTAAGTCATCATTACCTAGTGAGATAAAAGTCAAGAAATTATCTGTTATATTAATTATGATTATTGCTTCTTCCCCCAACAACTAAATATTAAATATGGTTCCCTCAAAACGAAAGTGGTGGAAAACTTAACAAGGTTATACAGGCTTCTAGAGATAGCGAGAGAAAGAATTATCCCTAACATTTAGTTAAAAAGGAACAAAAGTTGCCTGATCTTGCTCGGCGCTCTCCATCAATGCCACCTTGAATCTTTGATAAAATCATTCTACTACGGCTAACATTCAAACCCGCAATCAGGATGAAATTTAATCTCAGATAATTTGTTTAGGCATTAAGATAAAGCCTAGCAATAATTAGTAAGGTTCTAAATGTCTTCGTTATAGAGAAGATCTTAAGTCTGATTTTAAAATTAATATATTTTAAGACCAATAGGCAATAGACCTAGAAAGAATGGGCGGCACGCTACTGCGCATAGAACATTTATGGATCGTTTTCATTACAGTTTTCACATTCAAGTCGACACTTAAGGCATAATGGAAAATGCTACAAATTCCCACAACTCAAAATATAATACATATGTGTATAGAACATATCTTTCCCTAATTTCAAACGAATTACAATGAATAGTGAATCCACACTATTATTTATGGCTTCCTATTACGAAAATATGCAAGCAGGTTGGTCTCAATAGTATTGAAAATTGAGAGTTTATACGAACTTAGTTGGCTCCTAGGAATAATAGGAGTCGTTGTTCATTTTACTGTTATGAAAAATAAAAACCACAGCATAAGTCTTCGCAAAGTTGAGAGTAGAATTATAGAGCGGTTGAACTCAACCGATCGGTCCACACGCTTTATTCGGTCGGGTTTTAGTTGGGAGTCTTTACTTGTAAGAGTAGTTGCTACTGATTACTGAATAGAGATGCGTAAGCATAGAGAGAAGATTAGCAATGGAAACGTCAATTAATTAATTAATTCGGTGAGATAAAATATTTTCCTGAATATTTACAGAAGTAGCATATTGTCTTCGTGACTTATTAATCGCGCCACAAGCAATTGAAGGATTAAAAAGCAAAAAGAAAAAATGACAGAATGAACGATTAACGTTTCAGTTTAACAATATACAAAGCAAGCGAACGAGCTTTACAAAGGCAAAATTGCATTTTCCATTTCAGATTCCCAAAAGAAAAAAAAAAAGATCAGCCTTAAAAAAGAATAGGCTTCAAAACCAACAATCCAGCTATACTTGAGGGAGACTAATGAGCCACAATCAAGCCCCTCCAGAGAGTTGGGACAGAACAACTTCCAACACTATCTGCAAACTTACTTACGTTTATATAGACCTTCAACAAATATACACTTAGATGACTTAGAACATCGTTTCTAGGTATTGGTTAAAATGCCTCCTGTTGAACTCTAATAAACTACCGTAAGTACGATCCGCAACCCCAATAAAGAGTGCCTCAGTATCGGGGCTAAAGGATATTCCAGCAATCTCTCCAAATATGTCAATCTCCTGTCCTTTGACATACCCAGACTGGGCATCGATGATGTGAACAAAGTCCGCCGGCTCAGCCATAGCCAAAAACCGGCCATCGGTCGTGAACTTGACGGCTCTTATTGCCCCCATTCTTCCCTTCAGCACGGCTACAGACTCGGATAGGTTCCTTATGTCCCACAATCTACAGGTGGTGTCCTGGTTCCCAGTAGCCAAAATATGTCCATCTGGGTGCCAAGCCGAGGCAAAAGAGTAGTCCAAGTGCCCTTTGAGGCTCCCAGTGACCTGCCATTAAGAGGCATGAAATATCCATATTTGAGCAATTTCCCATAACGTTAGGGGGAGAGGGAAAGGAATTGAGACGGGAAAGCAAGATAAAGGCTACATACCTTCCCAGATTGGGCATCAGCAATCAAGCAGTCAGCACTGTCACCAAGTACGGCGACCAACTTGCCATCAGGACTTACAGAAGTGTTCTGCAAAGAAGCAGAAAACATGAACGAAGATGCAAAACAGAACTTTTAAAGTGTCGTAGATGATAGATAGCACTCACATTCACAGACCAATCGAAGGAAAAGCGATTAAGGCAAGTGAAGTTCTCAGCATCGAAGACTCTAACTTGAGCATCATTGTTTGCAGACATAACCCTCAGTGAGCCACTGGCAGGGAGAAGGTACAATGTGTCATAGATGAGGCAAAATGCTCGTTATGTTCACGAATTATGGAGAAAATAACTTACCTTGGATTGTGGTAAACATCCACTGTGTTGGTAATGTCATTCTCATCGGTTGTCAATTTTGTACAGAAGACTCCAGGATGGTTCAAGTTCTGTCCCACAGAAAAGAACAGTACTTAGAAAACGGAGATAGCACTCAGGATACAACATTCACAAAGGAGCATCTACCGAGTTCCCATACCTTGCAAATAAGCTCACCCCTAAAGCCACCTGCTACCATTAAATCCTCCTTAACAGCCATGGTGCTTATTTGCACTCGAGAAAGTGACTGTGCCAATGATCCAGGACTTTTCTGTAAAAGTGCCTCAAATCAGTCAGTACCGGCTATAATTGCAAACTTTTCACCAAAAACATGGGGAAAAAGAGAGATGCTTCATACTGTTTGACAGGGTGTCCCAACTTACCAGGGTAGGCACGATTGGTTTCGCCACATTGAGTACTTCATTGCCCCTTCTGAGCAAAGACGACCAATGCATTACTGAATAGTTCTGCATGAGGTAAACATCATGCTTTGATGTTGCCCACAACAGATTCCGCAGCTACACAGCAAGAAAGAAAGAATTCGATGGAAACATCAGCAAACACATAAAGTCATTCAGGATAGCATATAAAATGAACATATACTAAAACTATGGCCTATACATCCCGAGTATGACCAAATATGTGCTATGCAGTGAGTAACTGCAGACAAGTGACAGATATTGAAAGATGGAACCATGGAACTGGTCAGAATCCACATGGTCACGTGCAGTTATGACATTATCTAACACATACATTCGAGGCCATAAGAAGCAATAAAAATTCGCCAAGGAACCAAAACCTACGGAAACCAATAAAATAGATGAATTTGTGTAAATGCAAAAGTGCACTAGAGAAAATACAAAGAACTGCTCAATGTAATCTTAGAATTTCCATGGAATTTTGACAAATGTATTTGAAAAAGTAATAATTCAGAGGCACAATTTGAAACCTATCCCCTCCCCTACCAACACACACACACAGAAGTCAAACAAAAGGCTGATCTATCACGTGCTTACAGGGAAAATCATATATATGAATCTCACAAGAACATAATGCGAACATGTGCAAATGGTACTATATAAAATAAATATGAGAAAAGCATGCCATAGTAAACTCTCTAAATGATTCCGACGAGCGAGGCTAGGTATAAAAAGGCCCCTTCCGACCTTTACATACATGAAAATACTAAATTACAAGAATCACTATGACCTGCTCAGATATTTTCCTATCATACCATATAAACAATGTCGCGCCAGCAGCTCAGTTAATACTCCCACCCTTCTTTAAATGCTGTAATAAAGAGAAATAGCAGTCCCAAATGCCACAAAAGGTTAAGAGCAGAATATATTTAACAGTCTAAACAGAAGCAATATATTTAGTGTGTGACAAGGCTATTAACAACTATTTACAAATAATCTTTATAAGAACAGTACATGTAGGAAAATCAATGGACGTGCATCACAATTGTTACAGAACACACACTACAGTCACTTACGCACTACAATTTGAAGCAAGAAAAATGTTCCCAATCAACACAAGTGAAGAAAGAATCAAGGATATAGTGGTTAAAATGAAAGACATTCAGAGGATCAAGTTTTTCTGGCTACATGTTTCATTGTTGTAAATACATGATCTGCTGAAGCCTTAAAAGCTACACTCACACTTAGCAGAATACATCAAAACCAGCAAATCTTCTAAAAGTTACTCTTCAGTATAGTTTACATATACAACTGAGTGATAACTCGCAAATTAGCAAAATAAGAAAAGTCAAGGACAAGCAATATGATTACTTTACAAAGTTCCGTTGCAAGAGTTAACATCAACCCATAAGGCATATCAAAATCACATCAAGTTACAAATCTTAGAAATGTCAAGTCATACCGCTGCCATGATGCATCCATATCCCAAATTAGTCGTCAGATGATCTCATCACAACAAAGGAAAATCCGTTGTTAACAGAGATTCAAGTACGTATCCTTGAAATTATGATTTCTTATTTTATTTTTCCAAAAAAGTAACTGCCATCTTAAGAAGTACAAAAGCATCCTTCAAATATTTACAAAAAAGGACTCCGTGAATGCAAACCCCATAGAAACTAATTTCGAAAGAAGTTTTTGTTATACATTAGTTCGTAGAACAATATTGAAAATCACGGAACGTTAAGCCGAAACTGTCTAAGAAAATTGAAAAATTGGTTTATGAAAGCTTTAAGTGAGCTGCAAGACCATATCTTTGCCCTTCTAAAAGTACTTTTGATCATTTTTTTTAAAAAAAAAAGGAACAGATCTTTTGAGGGTTTTGAGAGTAACCGCGATGAGAATTCTTTATAAAGTCAAAAGAATGTCAAATTACTTATGTTAAAAATGTAAAAAGCCATTTAAAACCCAGATATCATTAGAAAAAATAAAAATTTAGGGAAAAAATAAAAAAGAAAAGAAAACGAAGTAGTAGCAAGGAACAAGTCTTCATATCAAGGATCAATTGAATCACCAGTTTGTAGCGCGAAGATCGATTTCTTATATGGGTCTATATAGGCTGATAGTTAAGCTGGAAAGGTCAAACTTAAGACTAGCTCCTGGAGGTAAGTTATATTACCTCCCAAATGAAAAAAAGATCTGTAACACGAACTCCATGCCTTCCAGATAATAGTTGAGGAACAGAGCAGTATACTCATATGAAAAAGGTGTCCAACAATGACTATAAATATGCATGAGACACACAAAACTGAAGACTAATGATGCGTGTACAACCATATACAAAAGAAGCCTATTTTAAACACCAAGATACAAACTCTTCATAGAAAATTTTATGCGATCAATGAGCTAGCAAAGATAATCTAATCTAATGGATGCTACACATTAAAAAAAAAAAAGAAGAAAAAAATAAAAGAAGCTAGACCAGGACTCAAAAGAGTGACACAAACTTTCCATGAAACATGCCAAGGTTTACAGAAAGATCGGAACAAAGTCGCTACCTGGAAATGCACAATCGTGGATTTGACCAGTCTCGTATTGAAGTGAAAGTCATAGAAGTTCTTCCCTTTCTCCACCTCCAAGCATGGCTGTCAAAATAAAATGTTAGACAAGATTAAATTAAAAGTCCCACATATATTATCTTTTGCGAATTTAAAATTCCAAAGCCTAGTGTTCTTGGTCCAATATTCACATATGACACTTTACTGAGGGGGAAAAAATTTAAAAAAAAAAAAAAAAAAAAAAAACTTTGAAGCAACATGTACTCAAGAAAAAAGTGGGAAAAAAAAAACAGATTATGGAACAAAAATCGCATTGATAAAAAAATTCAAAAAAGAAAAAGCTAACCATTTCAAGCTCTTCGGGGGAGCGAGTGACAGACTCATAGTTCTTGTACTGCTTCAATCGCGTCTCGCGATACTTATCTCTAGTAAAATTGAGCCTCTCCCACGGTATTCCCTGTATATCTTTTCCGTTTCTAGCTTCCATAGCTGACGTATCAGTCTTCGGCTTACTCTGCAAAATTCACAACACAAATATGAATTTCATACTTCTTATACTCAAATTCAAATATAAAAATAATTAAATTGAAAAATAAATAAAAAGAAAGGAAATCTTACCAAATCAAAGTCATCCTCGAAATCGGAGTCAATAGCGTCGTTCTTATGAGGCTGGTCATCACCAAAAGGAACTTCTTCGAAGTCAGCGACGTCGTAGTAGTCATCTACGACGTACTCAAGATCGTCGTTTACAAAGTGCGCCATTGTTCTGCGATCACCCCCCCTCTCTCTCTTTCTGTTTTTTTTTTTTTTTTGGGTTTCAAAAATTGAAACATCGAAACGAAATAAGAATTCAGAACAAAATAAAATGAGAAACCAAAACAGATGGCGGCGCATCAAAGAAACGAATCACCTTAATTCGGAGAACGAAGAGATCACACTGAATCAAGGAGACCTTTCTCTACAAGGCGAGTCCGATAAACCAAATGAATGCTGTGTACACACTTTCCCGGGAAACAAACAGAAAATAATGGTTCGAGAGCAGAGAGTATGGGAGATTTAAAAAGCAGAGAAGATGAGAAAGTGTAAGAAGTGTGTAGAGAAAGCTTCGCCAAAAGAGCGAGGGAAGGTGAGACTCGAAGAGCTGTCTTTATAGAGAAATGCCGAGATGGGACGGGAATTGGAAATTGCGGGCTGTTTGGGAACAGGGATAGTGGTCTGTGTTAGATATCGGTAGGCTGGTGGGACCCTCAGTAGGAAAACCGGGATTTAAAATATATAGAATCCGTGTGCATAGGTTACCCTATGGTGAACTGGCTCTGGAGTGGACCCCATTCAACCTCCCCGTTTACCGACTGTTCCGTTTCTACCGTCAAGCTCGGTTCCCTTTACCTTTCGTAGTTTTGGGTTTTGTTTGAACTTTGGAATTATCCGGTTAAGTTGGACTTTCTTTTTGCTTTCTTTTTTTTCCTCAAATTTTCTCCTCCCTTTTAGACATCCTTACTCTTTTTTTCTTTTTTCTTTTTTAAGTGAAATTCTTAGCCTTTTCACAAAGTATTCTTGTTTCCAAATATAACTATTAAGAATAGAGATGTATTGAATATTACAATAATTATAGCTCTTATATTATTCGGTTTTCAAAATTTTATGGCATCTGTTTTGATTTATTTCTAATTTTTTGTTAAAATAAATTGAAAAAACTAAATTAAAATAATAAATAAATTTTTTTTTTGATTTTTNTCTTGTAAACTTTCAATAAAAATCTTCTCTTTTCTATTTAAATATAAATAGTAAAATAAATTAAAATTCTTGAAAGAGTATATGATTGTGTGGGAGGTCCTGTTTATATATAAATTTCAAAATATAAGTGAAGTATTAGATATTTTTTTTGAGGTATCAGATTTTTTTTTTTAAGAGAAGCGAAGGTATCAAATTTTTATTTATTGTTTCTTTCTTTTCTTTTCTGGTTGCTAGCAATGTTAATAAAAGAATGAACATTTCAGAATAATATTAAACTTTAATAACGAAATATTTTAGGAACTTTAAAAAACTAAAATAAATGACATGTAACATTTTGATCCTTTAAAAACTATTTTATTTTAAATATATATATGGCCCACAATAGATTAAAAACTAAAGGGGTCCCACATCAACAAATGCTTACGAAAGGAAGAGCAGTCCACTAGCTACGATCCCAGGAGTCCACGTGTTTGGCTCACAGGACGAGCTTTAGGGTCTTGGCGGTCTTTGGTGTAACCACGTGGCTGTTGGAGCTCACGGGACCCTCAAACTCTAGAGTCTAGCTTCGGTTTCCTCGTCCTACCGAAAGTAATTTAACTAATCCACCCTTGAACGGCGTTACAGTCCAAAAAGAACTTGTCGTTAGTTTAACCATGGTTTAGTTAGTTACAAAATTTGTAGGGTATGTATGTGTGGTGCCTGGGTTGGTGGAGGGTTAGGGTCCGCCGTCCTCTTCTTCTTCTTCTTTTCTTTCTTAATCTTTATTAGACTTATCGTCTTGTTGTGGAGTGGGTCCCACTCGACCCACAATTGGTCCTTCGGGGGCCCTCCCATTCGGACAAGTTGCATTTTGGCGTAAGTGGACTCCATAAATATTGGCCGTGTTTGGATACAGAAGTCTTATCGTCTCCTACTATTTCATTTTCTTTTCCCATTTCGTCAAAAAAAAAAACTACAGACTTGTAAAGATCTGGGAGTGGGGATGTCTATTGGTCCTAATTTTATCTTTAGGCCATAGGCTTTCAAGGAAAAAAAATAATAAAAAAAGTAACAAGAATAAATAAATATATGAAACTATAAGCTGAAAAAAAGTGATTTTTTTTTTTTGTAATTATTTGTTATGTATCTCTTAAAAAATATTATTTGGTATATAAAGGGAAAAAAAATCGATTATTTTAAATAATTGTTTTATATTTAATATAATAATTTTAAAAATTGATATATAAAAATAATATAGTAAAGTAAATTTGTTTATTAATTATTTTTTTCTCTTATTTGTGTGAAAATTTTGGTGAGTCCATCTATTATTTTTTCCTCTCATTTTGTCTCTTTTTTTTTTTTTAACCAAAAAATCTATTTTTTCATTTTTTTCTACTTTTCTTTCTCACATTTTTTTCCTCTCCTTTTTCCCTTCTACCAAACTATTAGAGCAGTTTCCACCAGCTATCCACGTGTCATTGAATCGCTGATGTTGTACCTTCCAACTGTCTTCGTATCCTAGCTATCTTGAAGTACTCCTGGCTTTGGGCAGGGTCGGAGAGGCGGGGGAGGCCACTTGCAAAGACTCTCCGATGTTTAAGTCAGCTGGTTATCTTTGGCTCAGGATAGCAAAGATTTAGTGTTTCTTCGTATATGTGTATCTTTTCAAATGTTTCTTTTTGTATGCGTACATGCCTCCCTTTTGGGGACGCATGACTCATATATATAGTCCTGAAATTGTGAACCTCCTGATTCTCAATCCCAAGACCGTGTACCTTTTTCATCATGACTTACTCCAGAGGTCACGGGCCGAGATTACCATGATTCTCCCTACACCGCTGTAGCCTAGTTTCTGCCGTCCCCTATGGCTCGAGTCTGTCAGGGGCGAGATTTGGACAAATCGTCGTTCTGTCAGGATGGTTTGTCTCATGTGCACACCTACTCAAGATCACATTAAATGCTCTGTCTGGGTTTGAAGCTGTGAGTTGCTTCCCATTGTACTCTGGTGGAAGACCCTTGGGGCTTCCTTGCTTCCCATTGTACTCTGGTGGAAGACCCTTGGGGCTTCCGACCCCCAGCTGTCGAGGTAAGAATCGGACTGGGCCCTAGCCTCGGACAGCCCAATGGCCTATGTGATACCACGTGCGACTCGCATGGCCTTTAACTAATCACTCTGGACACGTGTCGGACAGTGTGCCCCGTTTATGATCTGTTCTACCACTTAATCGTCCACGTGGTGTATGATTTAGGAACGGGTCCCATAATTGCCCCCATTTCCCTACTTGATGGATTCGTATCCATCAAGTGGGGAAATCGTTTCTCCGTTCTTTCAATTTGAGGGATACACGTGGCTCCCCTATTGCTGACGCGGAGGCACGCAATCCCATGTCAAAATTTTTTTTTAAAATTTTGAAATTCCGACGGTTCGGTTTTCCTTGCTCTGCCCTTTTCTAGGAAAAACTCTTCGGCTCCCCCTCCATAAAAGTCGCATTTACGCTCATTTGCTACTTTACTAAAATCTCCAATTATTCTAGCCTTGTAAATTCTTAGGGTTTCCGACTTCTCCCCTTTCTAGAGACTTTTGCTCTTTCGATCGTATCCAGAACGATGGCCTCGAATCAAGATCAGGAACTTCCCCCCGTCGTGGACTCAGAGTTGGATTCGTTGAGGAGACAGCTCTGCCTCCCCGGCAGAGTCACGTTACAAAGGGTCGAGGGCTCCGCGGATTGGTATCTTCGTCCCTCTACCCCCGAAGGCTCTATTATTTTGAGAAGAAAGCATCTGGAATGACTGCGGTTCCCTCTTCCTCCTCTGATCCACCCGATGCAGCTAAATGCAAACGGGGTCATGATCCTGGTGGGGCTCTCCGCCCTGTCAGTTCTTTATAACATGTATATCGACCTGGAGGTGGTCTTTTATGCTTACAAACTCACCCTCATTCTCAAAAGGAGCTCTTACCCCACCTTTTACCTTCAACCGCTCTCCGGACGTCACATTTTCTGGGGTTTGCCGAGGTCAGACAAGCAATGAGACTCCTACTCTAGGCTGTATGCCGTTGGAGTGGCATGGTGCTCTCCCTGGGTGAATGGAGAGCACTTCCAAATTCCCTCAGTTTTCCTAAAGAGTAAATGCTTGGTCGTGATTTTCGGGTCTGCGTTCACCTCATCTGTTACTGCTCACGTTATTTTGTCTTGTACAGCCTCTGCAAAAGAAAACAGGTTCGAGTCGTATTTATCGGTGGGGTGGCTCAAAGGGCTAGAAGGAATCGTCATCTTCGGGTCTCCTGGGAACTGCCGACACATCCAGGCCGTCCTCAATCCCCAGGTGATAAATATGATGCCTAGGATGGTTTCATACCTTCCCTTCCCCCTGGACACCTGGGTTATCACGAAGCACCTATGGAGCCGGCTTGATGCCTCTGCCCTGAACCGATTCCGTCGGGACGAGCACGATCGCATCGCCATGGTGGGTCGTCAGGTTACGGTTTCAAGCCAATTGGTAGATTCCAACGACCTGGTGGCGCCGACTAGCCACGAGCTCGAAGAGGCTGTGAGGCTCGTGGCCGAAGAGTGCGCCAGGCTCCGTAGGGAGGAAGCCGCCGCCCTTAAGAGGACTAGAGGTGAGTTCATTTTCGCATCCTGGAGCTTTGTCGATCGGGTTATGGCTGTGATCTAACTATGTTGCTTGCTCTTTATAGGTTCCGAAACGGGCCCCTCGGCAGAACCTTCCCCGTTAAGGGGAGTACCGCTAGACATAAGGCTCGCCCTAAGGTAACTGCTGGCCGGCGTCTCGTGGTGCCTTCAGAGGATGAAGCGCCCGTGATCCCCTATTCCAGTGCAAGCAGACCTCTGACCGGGGAAACGACGGCCATAAAGGCCGTATATAGCAAGGGGGTGCCCTTGAGCCTGCCCGGGGGATCTATTGCTCCAACCTCTTCCACTCTCGACTCTGGTTCGAAGACGAGTGCGGGGTCTAGTGCTGCTTGCCTCGGTAGGGAGATCGCTGAGCTCAGCGGGGGGCCTCCGAGGTTGAAATCTCGGCTGTCTTCCCCTCCTTCGGTCCCAATAAAGCGACGCCACGAGGCCGGCTCATCCAAAGAAAAAGAGGGGTAGGGTTGCCCCTTCTTTTGACAGCGATGACAATGGAGCCACGCTGACCCTTCTGAAGAGAAGAAGGTCTACGCGCAGCAGCCCATCGGGAGGGAATGGTCAAGACAAGACCGAAAAATCACATTTAGGCGGGGCTCCAAGGGGGACGGCAACCAAAATTGCCGATATAGCAAGAGTTGCCGTGGCGTCTTCTGCTGAGGATGCGCCGCCCCCTGCCGTCGCTGACTGCACACTCAGCAACACCCAGCTTTCCTTCGTCCCTACCACCGCTGCTTCGGGGGCGTGCCCAGTTGTGGAAGAGGGTGCCCTCGCGGTTGGCAGGGTGGAGTCGCGTTCTTCAGACGCGGACAACACCCAAAGAGAGGGTCCAGCCGCGGAACCCGAGCTGGAGGCGCTCTCCTTGGAGAGCGTCGAGCTTGTCGCTAGCCGTACTTTCGCGCAGGTTTGGCTCATTTGGTTGCCTCTATGTGTTCTTAGCATCCTTGCTAGACGCTGACCTCTTTTTCATTTATCTTGCAGCTAGTCGCCATCCAGTCTTTCTATTCCTCTCGTGTCAAGGATCTGACCGAGGAGTTGAACTCCCGTTCTACACTGGCCGAGTGCAGCGAGGCTGCCCTTGCCGAGTTGAGGACTGACTTCGACTTGTATCGGAGCCTCGATGAGGCTAGGGTTGGCAGCGTGGTGGCTCACGCCCTGAGTGTCGAGAGGGTTAGGCGTGAGGAGCTTGCTGCGAGACTGGCCGAGGCGGAGGCCGATGCGCTCGCTCAATCCGAGGCCGCTAGACTGGCCCAAAACGAGCTCAAGGTCAAGGAGCAAGAACTACAGAGTGCTAGGACAGAGATGGGGCTGGCCTTCATCGCTTGCGATAGGGTCGTTGACGATGCTAAAGAGGTGAGGAAGGCCGAGGTGAAAGCCAAACTGGAGGCCCATTCTCTGCAACGCTGACTCGACCGGTCAAATAAGGTAAGCCGACATCTTTACTTGGACCACGTAAAATTGATGGGGGCTCAAGTAGAGTTGTCTCGCAAGCATGGCAAAGACCTTGCTGACATTAACACCCTTTTGGTCGACTTGTCGGAGCGGCAGGTGGAGTTGAGGCTGGTGGCACTGAGGGATAGACTAGTAGACGCAGAGAAACTAAAAATGAGGTATCAGAGGCAGGTGGATGTCCTTTCTACGGAAAGTTACAGGTCTGGCTGGGAGAACAGGGAATTCGAAGGCCACGTGGAGGTGGTAACACCAGACCAGTTTGATGAGCAGAAAGGCGTCGAGAGAGACCACTATTCCATCAAGTACTACATGCAGCAGCTTAGGGATGTGATCAACATCACGTACCCTGCTGATGTGTTGAAGATGCTTGCCGCGGAAAAAGACGGGCCCTCTACATCCGCTCCTGTTGCCAAGGAGCTTATCCCCATTTCCGGTCCACTAGAGCAAACCTCAGAGATCCCTGGCGGTTAGCATGGTCTTGGGGCTTTAACTGGAGAGGAGTCTGGTGCGGTCATTTTATCCAGCGACGACTCCGACCCTGGTACGCCACCCTCCACCGGGGCTGGTCCGAGCGCTGAAACTTGCTGCGCTACCCTGGCCGGAGGTAATTAGGGTCCCTAGTTTTTGTATATTTGTAGAGTTGACCCTTGTTGTAACTGTCTATAGAAATAATAAAAACAGTGCAATTTTCTTTAGTCTATTCTCTTTTTCTTTTGTTGACCGTGTCTGGGGTTAAGGTCAGATATTATTTACGATGCCGTTCCCTTGTCGACAGTGCAGCTGACATTTGGGTTTGGCTCGATCGTACATGATTTCGAGTTATTAGTGAGTCCTCCTCGAGCTATGATCGACAAGATTAGTTCCGGAGATAGGGATGTGAGTTCCGGCTCATCCGGTTTTAAGGAAGTATAACTTCTGTTATGACTTGTCTTGGCAGAATTCGACTCATGCGTGTGGCTGAACTTCTCTGACACCAAATGGGAACGCGCTCGGAACCAGCTCTAGGGGTTGATTAACCACTGTTTAGACCCGTCGTTGCAGAGGAAAAGGCCCGGGCTCAGCTCTTATCGGGAGCAAACTGGGCGTTACCACTCTGACGTGTCCCTGCGAGTCTGCCCAAGACCTGCTTCTCACAGATAGGGCTTTTGGGCGCACGTCCCTGTCGACCATGCCCTTTGTACTTTGGGAAATAATAAACAGAGCTCGATTTTAACTTTTGTCTTCGTGCGTGGTGTATGCGTAATAAAAATGTTCTCGCGGGAGGGTCTGTTTCCAACGGGTAGACTCTGACCCCTTTAACCTTTGCATTGCATGCCACTAAAATGTTGTCTGGGGAGGGTCCGCTTCCAACGGGTAGACCCTGACCCCTCTAACCTTCGCCTCACGTGCAGCTAAAATGTTGTCTGGGGAGGGTCCGCTTCCAACGGGTAGACCCTGACTCCTTTATCCTTCGCCTCGCGTGCGGCTAAAATGTTATCTGGGGAGGGTCCGCTTCCAACGGGTGGACCCTGACCTTGCTTTTTTTAGCTTTTCGTATAGCTGAGGCATTCTTTAGGGGGGATCTACTTCCAACAGAATAGACCCTGTCCCACGGTGGGAGATCCCATAGTACGATCGCTTTCGAAGTCTGCTGGCAAGTTTTTGGTTATGCAGCTCTTTCCTCTTCGTACGTTTTCTTGGGCCATCGGTAAGTATTTTATTGCACGATGTGGTTCCTATAGTACGATTGTTTTTGAGGTCTGCCGGCAAGTTTTTGGTTGCCCAGCTCTTTCTTCTTCATACATTTTCTTGGGCCATCGGCAAGTATTTTATTGCGCGATGTGATTCCCATAGTACGATTGTTTTTGAGATCTGCTGGCAAGTTTTTAGTTGCGCAGCTCTTTCTTCTTCGTACATTTTCTCGGGCCATCAGCAAGCATTTTATTGTACGATATGATTCCCATAGTACGATTTTTTTAGAGGTCTGCCGGCAAGTTTTTGGTTGCGCAGCTCTTTCTTCTTCGTACATTTTCTTCGGTTGTCGGTAAGCGACGTGATCCCCATAGTACGATCGTTCTTGAGGTCTGCTGATAAGTTTTTGGTTGCGCAGCTCTTTCCTCTTCGTACATTTTTTTGGGTCGTCGGCAAGCGACGTGATCCCCGTAGTACGATCCTTGATTGCGTGAATAGTGCGTGGGGTCTGCCACTGTGGGCAGACCCCTTTTCGATAGCAATTTAAAGGATAAATCCATGTGGCAGAAAATTTGACCTGTTTTGGAATTAAGCTTTTTAATAAAATAAGCATTTACACGGGTCTCACAACATTTACAAGCGTCTTACATGTGATACTTTTTCAAGTGCTGAGCGTTCCACGTGTTCGGTAGGCTCTTCCCGGTCTTGAGTTCTTTCAGGACATATGCGCCATTATCAAGTGCTTTGATCACCTCATAGGGTCTAACCCAACTGGAGTCTAGCTTCGAGGAATTCCCTAATCTGATCTTCAAGACCCAATCCCCGGCGTTAAATCGATGAGCACTAACTTTCTTTGCGTAATAGGACCTGGCCTGCTGGTGGTATGAGGCTAGGTGGACCAGAGCCATGTTTCTCGTTTCTTCCAGGAGGTTTGTGTTGTGGCTTAGCTGCCGTTCGTTTAAGGGGGCATCTCTTACCACTTCAGAGCGAAGGGTCGGGAGGCCGACCTCGGTCGGGATCACAGCCTCTGATCCGTAGACCATGGTGAATGGCGTTCTTCCAGTCGACCTCCGCTCCGTGGTCCGATGGGCCCACATAACGGCAGGTAGCTATTCTAACTACCTGCCTTTAGCCTCCTGCAAGTTCTTTTTAATATTGCTGAATATGACTTTGTTCGTTGCCTCTGCTTGGCTGTTCCCCTGAGGGTAGTTCACGGAAGAGAAACTGAGCCTTATATCATATAGCTCGCACAACTTCTTGAGCTTAGCATTTTGGAACTGTGTGCCATGATTAGTGTGTATCTCTTTCGGAATCCCGTATCGACAGATTATATTTTTCCAAATGAAGTTAATTGTGTCTGCTTTGTTTACGGTCGCGTAGGCTTCAGTCTCTACCCATTTGGTGAAATAATCTGTGGCCAGCAGGACGTACCATCTTCCCCTTGGACTTCTGGGGAGCTCTCCGATGATGTCCAAACCCCACTTGACGAACGGCCAGGGCGTTATGTTCAAATGGAGATCCTCCACGGGTTGGCATTTCATGGGGGTGAACCTTTAGCACTTATCACATTTTTTGACGAACTGGGCCGCCTCTGTCATCATGTATGGCCAGAAGTATCCGGCCATTAGAGCCTTGTGGGCTAGGCTACGTTCGCCAGAGTGGTTGCCACATACTCCCTCGTGGATTTCTTCCATCAGTTTCTGCGCTTCGACGGGACCTACACACCGCAGTATCGGCCCTATTATCGATCTCTTATATAGTTGTTCCCCCACCATCGAGTATCTGGCAACCTTCAACCTGATCAACCTCACTTCTTGGGGATCTGCGAGCAGGTTCCCCAATGCCAGATACTGGGTGATAGGTTTCATCCATCCCTCGTCTGCGGAGCCGGATGCAAATACATGATGTGCGAGGGTCTCTGAGGGGTCTTTCATATTCCTGTCCTCTAGGAGAATCTCTGCATGTCCCGTTCCTCCGGTCGACGCGCTCTTAGCTAGCTCATCGGCCTTTTGGTTCATCTCTCTGGGAATCTGTTCGATATTAAAGCTGCTAAAGCGGGCTTTCGCCCCCATTACTTTGGAGAAGTACCTGTGTAATCTTGGCTCTTTTACTTCGAAGTCTCCCTTGACCTGACCTATAACCAACTGCGAGTCAGTCATTACTGCGATGCTCTCTACTCTGAAATGCAGAGCCAGTTCAAGGCCCTGCAGTAGGCCTTGTACTCCGCCTCGTTGTTCGTTGCCTGGAAACTGAGCCTCAAGGCTTTCTCTACTCTAAGTACTGTTGGGGTCTGCAGGACTATCCCGATACCTGACCCCGAGGCATTCGTGGATCCATCAGTATAGAGGGTCTAGGCTGAAGGGTGGCGAGGCTGAAACGTTTGAAGCGGATCGTGCAGCTTGCCGAAGGATTTGATTTCTACCAGGAAATCCACTATGACCTGCCCTTTCTTCGCTACTCGGGGCTGATACTTGATGTCATATATCTCCAGTTCGATGGCCCACTTGGTTAGTCATCCCGATAGGTCTGGTTTGGCCAAGATCTGCCGGATGGGAAAATCCGTGTACACGGTAACAGAGTGTGCTTCAAAGTATTGCCTGAGTCTCTTCTTAGCATTGACCAGAGTGAGGACCAGTTTCTCCGCCATACTATATTGCTTCTTGGCGTCCAGGAGCATGCGGCTTGTGTAGAATACCGGCTTCTGCTTGTTATCTTCCTCGACGAATAGTACGGCGCTGATCGCTACTTCGGACACTGCTAAATAAGCGTACAGGTGCTCCCCCTCTGCCGGGGAAGCTAGGATGGGCGGATGACTTAAGTACAGCTTAAGGTCTATCAGTGCCTTGTCCTGTTCCTCCCCCCAAGCAACAGTGGAGCTTCTCTTTATGCACTGGAAGAAAGGCTTGCATTGGTCAGACATCTTGGAGACGAACCAGTTGAGGGCGGCTATCTTCCCGGCTAGGCGTTGGACTTTCCGAATAGTCGAGGGTCTCTGCACGTCTGCGATAGAGGACAACTGGATAGGATTGACCTCGATACCCCTTCTGCTCATGATGTGCCCTAGGAACTGGCTGGAGGACACCCCAAACGCGTATTTCTTGGAGTTCAGACGCATCCGATATTGCCTCAGAATCTAGAAACATTCGTCCAAATGTCCCAGATGACCCGAAGCTTCTCTGCTCTTTACGACCATATCATCGATATAGACTTCCATAGTTTTCCCTAGCTGTCTGGCGAACATTTTGTTCATGAGCCTCTGGTTGGTCGCCCCCACATTCTTCAAACCAAACGGCATGTGTTTGTAACAGTACAGGCCTCGCTCCATAATAAATGCAGTATGGATCTGGTCTTCCTCGTACAAGGGGATCTAGTTGTATCCCGAGTAGGCATCCAAAAAACTCATCCTGTCGAATCCTACCGTTGCGTCTACCATTTGGTCGATCTTTGGCAGGGAGAAGCTATCCTTCGGGCAAGCCTTGTTCAAGTTGGTGGAGTCTATACAAGTTCGGTCGTTGCCATTCTTCTTCTTCACTACCACCGGGTTGGAGATCCAACATGGGTATATGCATTCCATGATTAGGCCGTTCTCCAGTAGCGTCTCTACCTCCTTGTTGATCGCCCTGTTTTTTCCTGGCGCGAACCTTCGGGGCCTCTGCCTGACTGAAGGGAAATTGGGATCTATGTTCAACCGGTGACAGGCATGCGCGGGGTCAATCCCGGGCATGTCGTCGTGGGACCAAGCAAAGACGTCTTGGTTCTGCCTCAGGAATCCCAACAGCTCGTTCTTTTCCTCTTCGGGCAATAGGGCCCCGATTAATATTACCTTTATTGGCTCCACCTCTTTCAAAGGAACCGCCACCAGCTCCTCAATCGTAGATTCTGGTCCGTCAGACTCCTCCTCGATCCATTTCATGTATGCTGGCAGGCAGTCATTTGATTGTTATTCGTCTCCTGTCGGGCCGTTTGTACTCGCATCGGGTCCCTTCAGAGCTATTGAAAAACATTTTCTCGTTGAGGCCTGGTCTCCTTTGATGTCTATCGTATAGGTACCATCCTTTGATAGATATCTTAAGACCTGGTGGAGGGTGGAGGCGACTCCATGCATGGCGTGGATCCATCCTCTCCCCATGAAGACGTTGAAGGAGGATGAGCAGTCGATAACTATGAAGTCCACGTCCAAGCATCTCTCTGCTGCACAGACCTTCAAGGTGACAATGCCTAAGGGGCTGACCTTAGTGCTATCGAAAGCGAACAGCGGTTGACAGGTCGGCCTGAGCGTGTTTCGATTCAGGCCCATGTTCTTGAACGTGCTGAGGAACAAGATATCGACGCTGTTTTTACCGTCAATCAGGACCCTTCCGACCAACGTGGAGTCGATCTCCAGCTTAATTACCAGGGGGTCATTGTGAGATAGGTGCACCGTGGTCAAATCTTGCTGGGTGAAGGCGATGGAGGCGGCAGAGGCACAACTTTCACCCACCCTCAAATGGTTGACGGAATGTCCCATCCCCCTCAGGCGCTTCACCCTCTCTTCGGTTTTTCTTAGGCAATTTTCCTTCTCCTCCTGACCCTGGGTCTGCTCGGGTCTGCCCATGATGGTCGGCACTATCCTCAGGGCCTGGTCTCCTGACCCAGAGGCCTGGGTCTGCTTGCCTTTTTCGGGCCTAGTGGCGTCTTCCTGCGGCTGGATCCCGCCAGTCTTTACGTACTGCTTCAATTTGCTGACATGAATTGCCATCATGACCTGCGCGTAGAGGTTGCAGCAGTTGATGGTGTCATGTCCGTGATCTTTGTGAAATTGGCAGTATCTGTTCCTATTTTTTATGTGCTCAGGAACGCCGGATTTACGGGGGTCTTTGAAAATGCCCTTGTCCTTGTTTTGGAAGTAGATCACATCGATCGGCGTATTGAGCTCGTACTTCGTCAGTGGGTCACGGGACACCTTCCTCCTCTTGCTGCCTTCTTGATCGCCTTGGGTGGGGGCTTCCTATTTCAGAATCGGCCCTCGGTCTGGCACAGGCCTCTTTACCCCTTGTGGGACCGGGGTTTGCACTGGCGTTGTTGTTATCGCGGCGGATGCCTTGGGTGTTTTCTGGTAGCTTTCCAGCACCCTGAATACCCCTTCCGAATTGGCCTGGATGTCTGCCATATCGTATGGAAAGTTCAAGAGTAAGTGATCCGATAGCATCGATCCTGGCTGCAGGTCCCTAACAAATGAGCTCGTGGCTTGGACCGAATCGACATTATGCACTAGGGACATCACCTCCAGGAAACGCGTCAGGTATTCTTTCGGAGATTCGTTTACGGCTTGTTCCAGCCGGCCAAGGTCTCGCATGGTTTTCTGCTGCCTCCGGCCACCCGTGTACTGCTTCAAGAAAAGTTTGCAGAAATCTTTGAACCCGTTTATGGATTTCTCTGGGAGCTGTCTGAACCATAATAAGGCCGATCCTGCCAGAGTTGTGGAGAAGACCTTGCAGGTTACAGCTTCGTCCCTACTTTCCAAGGCCATCTTCTGCTGAAAATGATATATGTGATCGAGGGGGTCGGTTTTCCCCTCGAACGGCCTGAAAGTTGGAGTAGTGAAGTCTCTCGGCTTGGGCTCCATCTGGATCTAATCGGCGAAGGCTGTCCGGCCGATCCCTCGCACAGTTTGCTCAGCCAGGTCATCGGGGGTCTGGCTGTGATGGGCCCCAAGCCTCTTACTAAGCTCTACCATCATTTCTTGCTTCCAGTTGGGAAGCACACCTTCAAGGCTTTCTTGGTATCTTCCGTCCACCGCCGCTCTAGCTCAGAACGGTCTCGTCTGGCTTTTTGCTCTCCCTGCATCCGTGATCGGGATGGGGCGGGTATTTCCCTCGGCGGTTGGCCCCCAGACTCTTGTTGGACTTCTGCGTTGAAATCTTCCATTCGCTCGCTTCTAGCTTCGCTTGCCAGCAGCCCCTCGAGGCGGGCGTTATCCCTGCGCACCTCTACGACTTCATCTTTTAAACCCATGACGGCCTCGTAGGCAATCTCTGCTTTATGGCTTGCTTTTGCCAGTGCAACGAGCATCTAGTTCAGCTTTTGCTCCAGTCCAGGTTGCGCTCCCCGGGAGCTTCCTTCGGTGTTAGGTGGATTCCCGTCAGCGTCGGGATGTATACTTCTGGTTGTCATTCTTAAAGGTGCCATCTTCCAATGTTATATGGCTTCTTGTTCGGGGAGAGTGCGATCGTGAGACTCCGACTCTTCCTCTCGCACTCAAAGAAAAAATGGTTTTTCACAGACGGCGCCAAACTGTTGGAGCGGTTTCCACCAGCTATCCACGTGTCGCTGAACCGCTGATATTGTTCCTTCCAACTGTCTTCGTATCTTAGCTATCTTGAAGTGCTCCTGGCAGAGAATCCCAGGACCGTGTACCTTTTTCATCAAGACTTACTCCAGAGGTCACGAACCGAGATTACCGTGATTCTCCCTGCACCGCTGTAGCCTAGTTTCCGCTATCCCCTATGGCTCAAGTCTGTCAGGGGTGAGATTTGTACAAATCACCGTTCTGTCAGGACGGTTTGTTCCATGCACACACCTACTCAAGATCGCATTAAATGCTCTGTCTGGGTCTGGAGCTGTGAGTTGCTTCCCATTGTACTCTGGTGGAAGACCCTTGGGGCTTCCGAACCCTAGCTGTCGAGGTAAGAATCAGACTGGGCCGAGTCCATCCAGGGCCTGGGATGGGCTCGGCCCTAGCCTCGAACAGCCCAATGGCCTATGTGGTACCACGTGCGACTCGCGTGACCTTTAACTAGTTACTTTGGACACGTGTCGGACAGTGTACCCCGTTTATGACATGTTCTGCCACTTAATCGTCCACGTGGTGTATGATTTGGGAACGGGTCCTACACAAAGATAGGATAAATCTTTTATTCTAAAACAAGAACTAAACAAAACAAAAATAAACTAGAATTTGAGGAATTTTATACCAAATAGTCCGGCCGCTTAAAATTACGTAAACATGTGATATCCTTAACTTGAAAAAAAATATATAACACTCCATATAATTATCTAAGTTATATAGTATATGAGAAGGTTCCCAATAGTGTTAAATGCAAGTATAGTAAATTCCCTACTGTTTTACATGCAATAAATTCCCAAGGGACTATCCTCAAACCATATTAACTGATTCAATATCTTAATAAGAATCGGTTAAAGTAAGAGATTGTTATTTCTTTTATATTTTTAAGCACAATTTAACTTTGAATAAATGCATTAGTTACTATCTATGTTAAAACGTTATTTTTTTAGTGGAAAAAAATCAGTGCTTGCGGAATAAATTAATTAATTATCAAATCTGCTGGGGTCGCAAGGGCTTAATCTTTATAAAATTAAGCCACCCAACCAATGAAATTGAAGATTGACCCGTGTTGAGATCAGTCAGTACTCATTTGCCCCATCGGTATGCCCTTCTCCTATCCATGGCGGTTTACCATCATATCACTTGAAAGCTTTTCCAACTTTGATTTTGTTGGGCATCTTTCATACGATGGTTTGCCCATTACTTTATTTATTTATTTATTTTTAATTACTTTTGGCCTCTAAACTTTGTCTCATGGATATTAAGAATTATTTTATTACTAAAGGTTTATCTCTTATCATATTTCTGGGCCCAAAATGGTCTGTCAATAGAATATTCAAAGCACGTTGTATTCACTGATCATCTTCTTAATATTTTAATGTTGAATAGTACTCTGTAAAAGGACTTGCATATGCACTACTTAAGTTTTCTCAGTTTTAAAATGCTGCTGTTCTGTAATGACTTTTAAAAATAATAATAATAATAATTTATGATAAATAAATATTGTTATAATAATTATATAATTTAGAGGTTATTATTATATAAATTAAAAATTTAGAGGATAAAGTTACAATGTATAATTCAAGAATCAATGCTTTATTCAACCCTGGGTGTAATTTAGTCAATATTTGTTCTAAACCAAATTCTTGTAGAAAATGGACTCCTGCACCAAGAGCACCACATATGTAAAAGACCAGCCAATTCACTTTTTTTTGGGGGGGCCATGGGTCGAAAATTTAAATTACAAGGCCTAATTAGTCCCGTATACTCGCCCAGACTTCCAAAATTCTAGACCAATGAGTTAATCTTTGTTGGCAATCTATTTTTGACACATGGTCTAAAAAAAATTCTATTTTGGCTGTTTATATCTAGTATATCAATTAATACATTGACTATCAACTTTTTTTATTGGATACATGATTTATCCATTTATAATAAATTTGATATATTAAATTTTTTGTTAAAAATAAATTTTTAAGGAAAATTGGGAGAAATGGCATTTTTTATGCAGACTTCATAGTTTTTTAAAACTCTTAGTAAAGGCTTCTTTAGGTTATATTTTGGCGGTAGTACACACTAATGCACTACCATGCTCGACAGAAATATCGAGCTGTCTTGACAAGGGTATTATGGTTTATATAGCCATATTATCCCTCAAAAAAATATGGGCAACTATTTGAACATTTTTTGATCTAAAATTCAGTATAAGATTAAGTTTAAAAATTTATAGCTAAATTTCTAACTCATTTAATTAAAAAAATAAAAATAAAAAATATTCTATAACTGAAATTTCAAAAAATTGAATATTTAGCTATAATTTTTAAAACGTGGACATCTACCTAAATCATTTAAAAAAAAAAAACTAATCATCCACCTAGTTTTCTCAAAAAAAAAAAATATTTCTCTAAAGAGTAATGAGAATAATATACTGAGTGATTCACATTCAAATATTTACTAAAGTATAAGAAAGATGAAATATGTAGGACCCATACAAATTTTAAAGAAAAGAATAAGAAATTGAGAATACTTCCCCACCAATGTCCTAAAGAATGTGATTACACGGAATTACTCTTTTCTTATTTCTTAATTATTAAAATTATAAAATAAAAAATAACATGAATTATCAAATACTAAAAAAAATTAAAAAATAACAGTTAGAATAACATTGTACATTGACTTAAAAATAAAATAATAAATCACATTTAGTATTTTGCTATTTTTTTTATGTTAAATATAACATTAAAACTAGCAATATGCCTTGAAGATGTCATAATCCGAGGCCGGGGTCAATGGCAGAATGGATATTCATAAATTAGAAATATAAAAAAGAACTAAATAAAAAGACTTAATTCATTCAAAATTTTGCCCCGGAGACTCTAACCTTTCAAAACTGGTCTCAACAAAATATTTAAATGAAAATAAAATCCAACAGTTATGCGTCACTCATTGAACATAGACCGTAAACAAAACAATTGTTTTAATAGTCGTACATCACAAATCATCTCACACTCAAACTCAGACTTAAGTAATACAAACCATGTC
>JXTB01000120.1:701785-713562 GCA_002914805.1 Parasponia andersonii
ACAGTCCGATCGAAAACTTAATTTCAAAACCAATTACGAAAATACCACAAAAATTAAATATTAAAATATTGCTACAGTAGTCAACTTCTCACCGGGGCCGAGTTGGAGAACGAGAGTAGTTGGAAATCAAAGCTGGAGTCGAGACGAATCCAACGGTGGTGGTGGTGTAGTGATCGGACGTCGGACGGCGGAACAGCGGACGAAAAACCGATCCGATGGCGCGAACTTCGGGCTGCGATTTCTCCGGCGAGAGGCGGCGGTTCACGGCGATAGTACCCGGCGCTGCTTCGTCGGCGTCTTCTGTTCACGGTGGGCAGGCGCGTCTGGCACGGCGGCGGCCGGTGGAGGCTCGGATGAACAGTGACAGGGGGGAATTTCGGGGGTTCTCGTGGAGAAGAAGAAGAAATGGGGGGTTTTTATGCAATTTTTCAAAAACTATAGCAGTGGGACAAGTGGCGCAATCTGATTCGACCGAAAAATAAGTTTCTGAAATTCCACTTTGGCCACAATTTTAAAAGATTCTTTCACTTTAGTCCCTCTTTAATTACACTTTTATTCCCGATTTGAAATTTCTTTTTCACTTTTGCCCCAAATGTACTTAAACTTTATTTTGTCTAGATTCAACACCAATAATTTATTTCTGATTTTATTTAATTAATCTAAAATTATAAAATTACCAAAATACCCTTGAAGAAAAATTACTTAATTACCCTTACAAAATTTAGGATTTTACAGAAGATGTCTTAACTTACCTAAGATGTTTCTTTAGTTTAATTTGGTAAAAAAAGCTATGCTACCCCTTGACCATTATTAGATTCCGAAAGACCACATATTTTACATAATTGTTACTATTCACCAATCAATTTTAGTAGATTCGGATAGCAACGACATGATAATACCTAAACTCGAACACGACACATTATATAAACATGTTAAAAATATAAAATCAAATACAACACAATTAATATAGATGTAAAACGACATGACATGTGTAACTCGTTTAATAAATGTGTCATGTATCATATTATGATATATTTAACACGATTATTCAAAATTGATACAATTACTTTAATTTAACACAATTACATACAAATTAATTCAATATTATACATAGTAATTTTCATTCAATAGTCTAATTTCAAATTCTAATCAAACAAAAATATCATATTTTTTTTTCATTTCTATTTCTATTTCTATTATTATTACCTTCAATTTCATTTTATCCAACCATATATATCATAAAGAATCCATGTAGACCCATTATTGGGGTCACTTTAGTGCCATTAACATTAAATTAACGTTAAGAATAAAAAATTTCAAACACTTTTGACAAATAAGCTAGCGTCATATTGGAAACTACGAAGTCGAAGGCTTGAGCACACATCTTTTGGGGCTTTAGGATGCCTATTTCCTCCCATTGACCAGTCCCAGGCTTTCTCACATATTCTCACATAATTACTTTTAAGGATACTAGTTTAGATTTTTATTTTTTTGGAAATTTTTAAGGACTTTGGTTGAAGTACTTAATCAAGTATCTTCAGGTAATTAGGCTGAGGAGCAGTTTTGGAAGATGGTATAAGTGTATGGCAGCTTTTTTCTAAGGAAATTAAACGGCTGTAAAACTAATACTGTTTTTTTAAATTGCCATATCCATGAAAAGAATCCCAAATCCCTGAAACTATTTTCATTATACATGTAACCTTTTGTTTTTATTTCACAAGCGTATAGGTACAATTTTCAGTCCGGGTGCTTTGCAGCCTAGTCTATTTTTAATTGCATTTTAGGTAAAGGCATATGTTTGATAACTCCTTATGAAACAACCCTTTTAAGTAATAATTTGTCCTTAAGAACGAAATTGACTTCGGTATTTATTCAATTAGACCATTTAATTCACAACTTTCAAAACTTGACTTTTATATGAGAAACTTTCAAAGGTCTTGTTTCTTTAATTTCTCTTTTTCTATTAGATAGATAACATTTCCTTCACTTTTTTTTTCTTCTTTCTTTTTTCTCTTTATTTGAAACAATATCCCTTGCTTTTAAAGAATGAAAATAAAGAATATCGCTAGGATATATATATATATATATACACACACTCAACATGCGGTCTTATCAATTACCATTTTTTTTGTTACACATTAGAAATTTAAATTACAAATTAGTCTAACTAAAAGTCGAATATCACCCCTTCCACATACTCTTGAGAATTAAGTTAGCCTCAATTAGTATTATATCAATCACTACATTAATTTGCCTCTAATACTTAGTAGTTTCTCCAATTTTGGCATCAAGGCTGATCTACATTTAGTTTTTTTAATACCTATGTAGTACATGTTGGAGTTTTATTAAAAAACAATGACAAGTATAGAAGCTGTAATAGAAATAACTGACAAAATCTATAATATAGATAATAAATAACAAACAATAAATAAGTATAAACTGTGGTCGAGGTGTGACATTCATTATCCGTAAAGAAAGATTCCACCTTTCTCAGACAGTATCAGGGTGTAAAATAGGCTTCACGATGGTCTTCTCTCTAAGATATAACGACCAATCTTCGACTAATAGTGCATTCCTAAAAGCGAAGAGTAGACAACGATACCACAAAAAAATATCTCTAGCAATATAAAAATTATACAGACAAGAGAACCTCTCTTTAATTTTTTTTTTCTCTTTTTCCAAGCCCAATACAAATGTCTTTCTCTCTTTAGCTCTTTCACATTTTTTTTACTCCACCTATATGCCATATATATATATATATATATATATATATATATATATATATATATATTAGCATAGAAAGACTTGAGGAAGAAGGGAGGTACATGTGGGATTTAATCAAAAAAACACTTGTATGAAAAGACTAAAAGTCTTACAAAGTAAGGCCTTCTTGATTAAGGTCTTATAGAATAAGGCAAAATACCTTATAGAAAAAGACGGAATAATAAAATATTTCCTTTCTAGAAAAAATATTTTGGAATTTAAATAAACTAATACAACAATCCCTCACAAATTTCAAAATGTTATTGTCGGCATAATATTATAGATAACACGAAAGTTCAATGCATAAGTACTAGTACTTTTAAAACTATGAACTAGTCGTAGGATAACTAATCGTGATCCACATATACTTGGTGAAACAAAAGTTTCTATGAACCAAAATACCTTTAGTGTGGAACAAAGGAATAACATCTATACTAAACTTTAAACTCATCATTGTTCGCGAGTTTCCGCATTAAGGGCCCAATGCCTTTTTGGAATTCATAAGTACTCTAGAAAGTTTGCCTAAACACTCATAGGAATAGGTCCCAGTTCCACACTCATATAGGTGAACACTCCATCAAGTGCATATTGTAGTATCTATATACTACCTCAATAAAAAGGCTATGAATTTCACTAAGAGCAAATTAGCTCAACCTCAATCACTACAGAAAAACATTATCTCACCATAGTAAGGGACTTCTTAATAATAAATACAAAAGTGTAGTCGATAATACTACAAGGCAACAAGTAACTTGTGTTTACCTATGTGAATCTACTTTATGGGATCTCCAATCACATAGATGAGGTTTCTATCACTCTTGCATTTTGTTCTTAGGTATTAGTCCCATTTCCCTCGACGTACTCACCATAATCCCTATTCAACAGTTTTGTCAAAGGATCGGCCAAATTTAACTCTGACTTCGCATAATCTAAAGTCACCACTCCAGATTCTGATAGCTACTTGATTAAATTATGTCTCAAACGTATATGTTTGCTCTTCCCATTATAAATTTTTCTCTTCAATTTAGGAATCGCAACTTGACAACCACAATGTATAAATATATAAGAGAAAATATTTGTGCTAATAGGAAGATCCACCAAAAAGTTTCTTAGTTATCTCAGAACATGCCTTCTCTAAGGCAATCAACTCAGACTCTATAGTAGACTGAGCTATACAAGTTTGCTTGGAAGATTTCTAAGACATTGCACCTCTACCAAAGGTAAACACATAACCATTAGCGGACTTTATCTCATCATAATCAGATATCTAATTTGCATCACTATATCCTTCCTGAATATATGGAGATCTACCGAATTTCAATCATAATCAATGGTGCCTTTCAAATATTTTGCAAGTCTTTCTAATGTAGTCTAGTGGTCTTGATTAGGACTTTGAGTATATCTACTCAATCTACTAACTGTATAAGCTATATCAAGTCTTGTATAATTCATCAAGTACATTAGGCTACAATGATCTAGACATACTCTAATTGTGAAACTCTATGCTCTCTATTCTTTCTAAGTTGGATATTCACATCATATAGTATAGACACTGGATTATTCTCATAAAACCTAAACTTTCTCAACAATTTCTCCATATAATACTTCTATGATAAAATAATACCATCAACACTCTTGATAATTTTAATAACAAGTATCACATTTGCTTCTCCTATATCCTTCATATCAAAATTTGAAATAAGAAAGGATTTGCTCATATTTATCACTTCTATGCTTGTGCCAAAAATAAGCATATCATTCACATATAAGCAGATAATTATATAAGTGTTAGAATTAATAGACTTAGAATATATACATTTATTTACCTCATTAATTAGATAACCATTTGAAACTAACACTTTATCAAATTTCTAATGACATTGCTTTGGTGCTTGTTTTAAGCCATATATAGACTTAACTAACTTGCATATCTTATGCTCATTATTTTTAGCAATACGACCCTCTATTTGAACCATTTAAATTTCTTCTTCTAATTCTCTATTGAGAAAAGTAGTCTTCACATCCATTTGATAGGTAAAGAGTCTATGAATAGAAGCCAAAGTGATTAAGACTCATATTGAAGAAATTCTAGTAATAGGAGCAAAGGTGTCAAAATAGTCAATATCTTTCTTCTAACTATACTCCTTGGCTACTAACTTTGCTTTATATTTATAAATAGACCCACCAGGTTTCAATTTCATTATAAAAATCTATTTATACCCAATGGATTTCGCTTCAAGAAGTAAGTCAACCAATATCCAAGTATGATTTGACATGTTAGATTCTATCTTACTATTGACTGCTTCTCTCTATAAAGGAGCATTAATTGAAGTCATAGCTTCCACATAACTCTGAGGATCATTTTCAACTAGAAAGACATAAAAGTCATCACCAAAGCTAGTTGCCGTACTCTCTCTTTTACTTCTCCTAAGTTCAATTTTAGAACTCTCAAGAAAATCAACATGAGTCTCAACTTAGGGCAAAGTCTTATGAATAGAAGACTTTATAGGAAAAGTATACTCAAAGAGATCTACGTTCTTAGATTCAATAATAGTATTAGCTTCAAAATTACTATCATTCTTCAAAATTAAGAACTAAAAAGCTACACTATTTTGAGCATACCCAATAAACAAGTAATCAACTGTTCTAAGACCCAATTTTCTCTTCTTAGGCTCAGGAACTAGAACTTTGACAAGACACCTCCACACTTTGAGTTATTTTAAGTTGGGTATATAACCCTTCCATAATTTATATAGTGTCTTACCAGTCTTCTTATAGGGTATCCTATTTTGAATATGGAAAGCTAAAAGAACTGCTTCCCTCCATAAGTTTAATACTGCTCCAGAACTCATAAGCATTGCATTCATCATTTGTTTAAGTGTTCTATTCTTCCTCTCATCAAACCCCATTTGATTTAGGTGAATAAGGTAGTGTTACCTTATGAATGATCTCGTGTTTCTTGCAAAAGAAACTAAGAGAACTATAATCATATTCACCACCTCTGTTAGATCTCATTCTTTTAATTTTCTTAATAAGTCGATTATCTACTTGTACTTTATATTTCACAAATATTTCACTTGCTTGACTCAAGAGATATAATTTCGTATATCTAGAATAATCATCAATAAAAATCACATAATATATTTTACCACCTCTTAACATTGTTTGCTTAAGATTATCCAAGTCACTATGAATCAAACTAAGTAATTCAATTTCTCACTCAACAAATTTACATGTCTTTTTTGTTGATTTAGTCTTAACACATATATCACATTTCTCTATCTCTGAATTAGAGAAATGAGATAGTAAACCATGTAGTTTCATTCTTTTAATATACGAAAAATTTATATGATCGAGTCTACTATGGCACAAATCAAGAGAATTAACAATATAAGCAGAAGAAGATGCATTTTCATTCATAACAACATTGAGCACATTAAGCATGAACAAATAATTAGAACAATACCTTTTCCCAACAAATATCCCATTCTTACTTAGTAAAATTTATCTCCCTCAAAAAAGACTTTAACCCATACTTTTCCTAGAATAAAAGTAGACATAAGATTATAGCGGAGATTGGGAACATGAAGCATATTGCTCAATGAGAGAATTTCCCCATAAATAAGTTTGAGAAGAATTTTTCCTTTCTCTAAAACTAGAGTAGGTCTCAAATCACCCATAAAAATTTTTTCTTCTCCTTCCCTCATTAGTATATAGTCATAAAAAATATTTTTGTTATCACAAATATGCTTGGTAGCCTCAGAGTCTACCAACCATTCATTGTTCCCGGTAACGATATTCACTTCACAAACCACAACAGCTGCAATGACATCTTCTCCTTCAGCCAAGTTATCTTTAGAAGATTTTTTCTCAGTTGTTTTGTGTCTCTTATAACATGTAGCAACATGATGACCAGGCATGCCATAAATAAAGTACTTACCTTTCTTATTAAAGGTGCATTATTTTTTTTGTACTTGTTGTTATTGGGCTTATGAGTAGGATGCACATTCTAGGGATAGTTTTACTCGTATTGCTCTCAGTGAAATTAGCCTTAGAAATTAATTCCTTGGCTTTGTCATCTATATCTCTATTTCTGTTTTGCTCCTTAATTCGAATAGGAATAATTACATCTTCAAGACTCATCTGTTTTTTTTTTTTTTTTAATCTTTCATACTATTCTTATAAACTTTCCAAGACTCTGGCAGTTTCTCAATTAAACAACTACTCACAAATGCTTCAAGTAAATTAATTTCTTCATTTTTCAAATCACTAAGAAGCATATGATAGTCATGAATTTGAATAAAAATATCTTTCTGATCAGACATTTGAAAATATAGACAATTACTTATGGCATATTTCTGTGCGTCAATATCTTCTACCACATATTTCTTATTCAAAATTTCCTAAATTTCATAAATAGTTTTATAAGAACAATAAAGATCATAAAGTTCATTTGATAAGGTACTTAGTATAGTGTGGCGACATTTCTTATTCGCCTTTTTCTAATCATCTAACAATTCTTCATAATTTTCAATACCTTCTGCCGGTTGTTTGTAGGTCAAATACTCTACAAAAGTTAGTACATCTAGAGTATCATGGACATTTCCTTGCAGGCGCCTAAAGAGAGTTACATCAAAGGTTGAATATTCTTAGTGTCAAGTAGTGTCTTTAATACAATTAAAGTATCATCCATAGAAATCTTTGCTTACGATTGTTGGAGTTTCATTGAAAAACAATGACAAGTATGAAAGCTACAATAGAAACCACTAACAAGGTATATAATATATATAATAAATAATAAGCAGTAAATAAATACAAACTGTGGTTAAGACATGATATTGAGGGAAAAATTCCGCCCTCTCAGACAGTGTCAGGGTGTGAAATAAGCTTTGCGACAGTGTTACCTCTAAGATATAACGACCAATCTTCAACTAAAAGCACATTTCTAAAAGCGAAGAATAGACAACGAAAACGTAAAAAAATATCTCTAGCAATATAAAAATTAAGCAGACAAGGAAAACTCTCTTTAATTTTTTTTTCTCTTTCTAAGTCCAATACAAATGTCTCTTTCTCTAGCTCCTTCATGTTTTTTTTTTACTCCACCCATTTATCATATATATATATATATAGCACAAAAAGTCTTGGAGAAGATTGGAGATATACCCATTCATCATATATATATATATATATATATATATATATATATAGCACAAAAAGTCTTGGAGAAGATTGGAGATATACCCATTTATCATATATATATATATATATATAGCACAAAAAGTCTTGGAGAAGATTGGAGATATACGTGAGGTTTAATAACAATAAAAAAGCTCCTGTATGAAAAGGCTAAAAGTCTTACAAAGAAAGACCTTGTTGATTAAGGTCTCATAGAATAAGGCAAAATGCCTTGTAGAAAAAGATGGAATAATAGAATATTCTCTTACTAAAAAAACCTATTTTGAAATTTAAATAAAATAATACAACGGTACATACATATATTAAATGATTCAGCTAACTAATTACCTATGTTTTAAAACAAAATCTCAAAGAATATAAATTTTGGCTAATTATATATTTTTTCATAATTATTATAGCCCAGATCACTTAAAAATGTTCTTTGCGTTCGTGTTTGTATCGTTATAAAAGTGATGATAATATTTTGTTTTAATTTCATTAGTAATGCTATGTAGCGTAATCGAACTAAAGCATTATTAGTTGTAGTTTTTGTCGGTTTTTTTTAAACACTGATGATCTTAGAAAGTAGAAACACTTTAATACATGGTATGTAAAAAAACCAATGAAATAATAGCGAATCGCTATTGTTTTTTGTCCGATTACCCTACTCAGATTTTATTTATTTTATTAATCAAAATCAAGGTATCAACCTTCATTGAGATCTAATGGTTTTTAGGAGTAAGTTATTGATTTACCTAAAAATGGGCATAAACAAAAGAAATAAAGACCAGATTGTCTGTCCACATGGGGCGCAATACTCAAAACATATGTATGTCACTATGTTAGATATATTTAAACGTGGTAGATGGAATAAAGAGATGATAATAATATAAACTATAAAGTGTGAATGCCAGTCCCACTCCATGGGAATATACTTGAAATTTTGTAAGAACTAAAATAAAGAGCTTTCTAGATTTTATTATCATAACATGATGGACTCGTGCGACAACTTGGGGAATATAAAAGAAATATAGCAAAACTTAAAAAAAAAAAACTATTATGAAAAATAGACCATGTATCAATAGAATAGCAATCAAAAATAACAAAGCGACCTTTCAGTAGCGCTTTGGTCCATCCTAATGAAGCATTAATAAAAAAGACAGTGTTTGTGAGAATTGTTTTTTTCCCCTCAAATTTATGATTCATAATATGTTCATCCCGACTATGTGAGACTTTTAATTTGATTTTGTCAAATTTGTTGCAGGAGTTGTGCTAAGAAGGAGGAGTCCATTTGAGAAAAAGATTCCAATTTTTTAATATTATTTGTGGCCATTTATGTTATTTTATATAAAATTATTTATTATTTAATGAGAGGAAAAAAAATGGAAAGAAACAAAAAGGATTTAAGAATCACTACTAAAAATATGTACAATCACGCGCGTGTACGGAGCGCCGTGATAAACGGAGAAATATTATAGCGCCTAAAAAGGGCCGTGGTATAGAATCTTTAACGGCGCCTAAAGGTGCCGTTGAATATAACTTTCACGGCGCCTATAAGGCGTTGTGACACAAATTTACCACGGCGCCTAAAAAGAGTCGTAGTATTTAACTTTCACGGCGTCCATGAGGTGCCGTGATATACTTTTCTTGGCGCCCATATGGCGCCGAGATAGGGGCCCTATATAAAGGACTCAAAAAAATGAGGCCATGTCACTTCCCTCTTACTTTTCTCACCCTTTACCCTCTTCACTTCCAACCGTGGCCAGTCTCCCCTTTCCACCATTTTCACCATTTTTTCTGGTAAACAAGGTATGTTTAAGCTCTTAAACTCGTTTTTGTCACTAAAATTAGATTATCCATTGTCTTAACCATAATTTTGACCAATTATTTTGTAGAAATTTCATGTTTTAGGTTATATTTGAAAGAGTTTATATTTAGAACCCTAATTTATCAAATGTGAATATCTTGAGCGTGCATTGATAATCTTTACTCTTGTAATGCCGAATTAGACTATTTATTTAGTAGAAATCTTATTTTTGGGTATGTTTTACTATTTAAGTGTAAATTAATCCGAATTTGTTATTATTTTATTGCTATTTTTTCATTTATTTTAGGTGAAATGTGAGTTCATTTAGTTGTAAAAAGTTTTAAATTGAAGGTGTTATATGAATTTATACCAATTTCATGTTTATTTACTAAAAATCATATATTAGGTTATGCTTTTTAATTTCCATCCTTAGTGTCAATTAATCCAAATTTATGCAATTTTAATTGAATATTGTGTAGTTTTTAGAAATTTACATATTCAATATTTAATTTAAAATATTGTGGATTATAGATGTTTAATTTTATTTATCATTTTAATTTGCGTATAGGTTTTAGTAGAAGTTAGAATACTTAGATTACTTGTGAATTAACAAACTGAGCAAACTGAGGTATGTTTTCTCAAATTTTTTTCTTTTATTGACTTATGCATGTCACTTTTATATTGGTTTTATCTTATTATTTTGGAAAATTTAAACTAGATGAGATATGATATCATATAGGAAATTGTATGGTGTGGTGATATAATGATATTATAATTGTGTGTGATTGGTTGAGTTTATTATTTGTGTTGATATTATTTGCCATATGTTATATTTGGTTGATTGATAAATTGTTTGTAACAAATGAGACTATTTAAGAATAAATTAAGTTCTGAATTTGGTAGTACTTAGAAATATAAGAATAATTTGAAATGAGTGTTAATTTATAATTGGTAGTTTAGTTACTCAATTGGTTAATACTAGAAATAGGAGAGATTATGTACAATTTTTTATGGTACTCAATTTAGTTAGTTTTTTTATATCAGTTGTTTATTTTTTATTTTTTTTTTCAATTGTGCTTAGAATAGATTAGGAATAGATATTGGCGGATAGACTATCGACTAAATATAGAAAGAGAGTTGATAGCTTTTTGAAGTTTGCTATTGAAAATGTCAAAGATTCCAATTTAATTCCATGTCCGTGTATTAAATGTGGAAATTTGCAAAAGATACGTGTTAAAAAGATAAAAGAACACTTATATTTCAATGGAATAGATCAAAGTTACAAACAATAGATTTGGCATGGTGAAAAGGTTCCAATTACCAAATTTTCGTCGAAGAAGAGTATAAGAGATGATTATGAGTTAGATTTAAATGATGATATTTTTGAAATGATTGATGATGCACAGTATGAAACAGATGTAGATCTTATTAAGTTTCAATCATTGCTTAATAATACTGAGAAATCGATCTATCTGGGTTGTACGAAATTTACAAAGTTGTCTGAATTATTGAAATTATATAATTTGAAAGCAAGACATGGATGGAGTGATAAGAGTTTTTCAGACTTGTTAGCTTTACTAAGAGAGATATTGCCAAATGATAATGAGATGCCACCTTCTTTTTATGAGGCTAAAAAGGCTTTATGCTCATTGGGTATGCAATATGAGAAAATTCATGCTTGCCCAAATGATTGTATTTTATATCGAAAGAAATTTAAAGATACAATTTGTTGTCCAGTATGTGGTGAGCTTAGGTGGCAACAGAATAAGAATTCTAAATAGGTAAAAGTTGGAACCCCTATTAAGGTTTTTTGGTATATTTCTCCAATTCCTCATTTTACTCGTCTATTCCGAAATCGTGAGCATGCTAAAGATCTAATATGGCATACGAATGAGAGGATAGAAGATAGTAAACTTACACATCCAGCCGATTCACCGGCTTGGAAAACAATAGATTACAAATGGCCTTCTTTTGGAAGTGATCCAAGGAATCTTCATCTTGGTCTATCTGCGGATGGTATTAATCCTCATAC
>JXTB01000120.1:729617-757926 GCA_002914805.1 Parasponia andersonii
TGGTCATGGTAAAAGCTCATTTGCAAAAAAGCGTCGTGCTAAAAGAATGAAAGTTTGTCATAAATGTGCACGATGGACTTGTAATACAAAATGCCACTCTTTAGGAATGGTATCCATAAATCGTGAAGATAAAATAAACTTATTAAGGATGGCATGAGTAAGGGGTCATTGGATGATCTCCTATCAATCCTTCAGATGCATCCTAGTGGAGATGTACATATTGCAATTCACAAATTGTGGCCCCAATTTCAACAAGAGTATAAGCAATATAGCCTTGGGAATCTGACTTTAAAAGACCCTGTTTGTCAATTTATAAGAAAATTGGAAGGGAAGCCAATCCTCGACCCATATAGGGCATTTAAGCCGTTACTGGACATAAAACTACAGGAAGATGTGAGCCACAATCACAACTACCTGTACATATGCTTGCTTTGCTCTTTTATCGTTTTGTTAAAATTTTCAATTTTTTTTTGACAATAGCCGACCTACCCCCGTAGGTACTATCATTGCATTACTTTTCCTATCTCTATAAATACATCACTTCTTTTCTCTATTTTCATTCAACTCAAACTCATTCATAAATTTAAGAGGAGTGTTAAAATGGTCGGATCCTCATCTTGTAAAATCAAAAATATTTGTGTATTTCGTGGATCCAGTCCGGGGAAAGATAAAGAGTTCCTGGAGGTAGCAAATCACCTTAGTAAGGTGTTAGCTGAAAGAAAAATCCATTTAGTTTATGGGGGAAGTAGTCTTGAGTTAATGGGGAGTGTGTCAACAGCTGCATTCATTAGAGGAAGACAAGTTTTGGGAATCATTCCAAAAGCTTTGACTGAAGGAAACATCACCGGAAAAACTATTGGGGAAGAATTGAAAGTATCAACAATGCATGAACGAATACAAAAATGCTTGACCATTCTGACGCTTTTATTGCCTTACTAGGGAGCATTGAAACATTAGAAGAAATTTTTCAATTTGTTTCTTGGGCTCAACTAAAAATTCACCAAAAATCCATCGGCCTATTAAATGTTAATAGTTTCTTTAATGGTTTGTTGTCCTTTCTAGATCATGTTGTAGAACAGAAGTTTATTTCTGACTCTTTAAGACGAATCTTCATTTCTGCTATAACTCCTGAGCAGTTGATTGATCAATTGCAAATCTATGTTCCAGAAGTTGATCCAGCCATAACTCAGTTAGACCGGTCAAACAAAGAACGTCAGAAAAAAACCAGATTGGATCTGTCTCTTAGTCTGTAAAACTTTCTAGTCTCATGGTTTTTCTCACAACATTTTATTTTCTTAATGTATCTTTCAGGATTTTCAGTAGTTCATATCACAGGTAATGTTTTCTATACTTTTCTTATTTAACTCAAGACATTTGGGATAATGTTTGATTCTGGTTGGGGGGAAGGGATAGTTAATACCCAAAAAAAAATTGAAAAAAAAAAAAAGAAAAAAAAAAAAATTTTGCTGTTATTAAGACCATTGGACATAGCGACTACGTCATTGATGGCAAAGTAAGGAGAAAGTTTACTCTTGAAACGCATCATAGTGGATATATAAAATTTAGTCTTGATTTTTAAATTTCCCAATATTGTTTCATCATGCATTTCTTTTTGAATTATTCAAATTTACAACCTCTTAGATTATGTTCATATACTTATTTAGAAAATATTTATAAACCATCCTCCGCACACACATACGCACACTTTGACATCTAATTGTGGGTTGCAAATTGAACTGTTATGATATTCAAGTTCTTATATTTGATAATAAAAAAAATTAATAATAATAAAAAAAAGAAAAGTTTAGTTTTGTAGCCTTCTTGACTCGAGCAACTAAGCCCGAAGGGGTGTCTTAACACCTAGTACCCTAAGGCCAACTAGCTTGGGAGTTATTGGCCTAAAACTCATTACAAGAGTTAAGAAGAAAGCTTAAGGAAACTAGACATTGCACTATCTATGATTGTCTTATTTAATAAAAGCATCTGCAACCTGAGTTATTAAGCTCGTAGGGGTGTCTCAACACCTAATGCCTTAAGGCCAACTGGTCTGGGAGTCATTAGCCTAAAGCTCACTACATGGGTTAAGGATGTATTGTTCATAGTATTGTGTTTAAAAAAAACAAAAACAAAAACAAAAATTACCTCATACTCAAAGAAGCTACCCTCGGTGAAATATTAGAACTTATATTATATTTTTCAATTAAGCCCCATGATTATGTGTTGTTATATGATCACAAAAAGAAAGATTTATTAATATTTTAACTTAAAAATATTTGATTCAATAAAAATTGAGAGTTTGTTTATTTGGATAAATCAAAGAGAGGAAAAGTGGTCATTGCTTTGAAAGGAAATTTTGTTAAGTAATAACGCTTTAATTACTAGATACTAGTAATAAGCTGGTCAGGGGATGTGATGAACGTCTAATTGTATACATTTATTATGGGATTAGATCATCATTATACACTTAGAGTTTCATTAAATTCCCTAATTTAAAGCATTTTTGGAGACATAGGCATAAAAGCAAGAATTACCTCTAATTTGTGCTAAATATTCATTTCTGCGCAGGTTTCGTAAAATAGGCACAGATTCTAAACTACATGAGATTTTGATCTAATTCTTGAACTCATGGATTCTGGACTCAATTATTCATTAATTCCAATTCACAAGATCTGCCCAGATTATTTTGAAATGGGTCTCAAATGGACAATATTATAAACTAGACTGCACTCACATTCAGCCCGACACCCTTTATTTTTTGGCCCATTCTGACCTCATTACAATCTCAAATGGAGTGATTCTTGATGCTATCGACACGTACACAAAATTATCTAGATGATTTATTCTTTGAAAAACTTCAAAAGAAGCTGAAATCTGGGTAAAAATATCAGATTTTTTTACATGATAAGATCAGCAACCAATTTTGACTCAGCAGAACCAATCTTCACCAATTTTGCTATAAGTCAAGAAATACATCTCCAATAGATGTAATTTTGGTGGCATACGACTCCTAAGAGATAAGATTATGTTTTATTCTTTGATCAAGACATTTCTCGTCCAAATTCATGAAGTGTCGGATACATCTTTGGGAGAGACTGAGTCTGCCAAAATAAGTTGCCAACTTGCTCTTATCTTTAGTTTAAAAATTTTGACTTTGTATCTCTAAATTTTCCTATAAATAGATGCTTAAGCTAGGCTTAGGAGGCATCTTAGTTTTAAGAACAAGATCACTCTCTTTTATTCTCCTTTTGTTATTCATGTTATTTTAATCTTGTTTTGCCTTCAAAATAGTAAGAGTTTTGTGTTTAAAGTTATGTTCATATTGTGTTCATACTTGTTATTCTTCTTCATCATGTTTACTTAATCTTGCATGTTGATAAGATGAAAGGGTGAACCTCTTGAGGGAAAGATAGATATAATCTAAACTCTAGGTGGACTTTATTATTTATATCTTTTAATCACTGTTATGCATGTGTTATTTAATTTTCTTAATCAATCGTAGTACTCTCCTTGTTAAGTGGTGAGTCTTGATTCATTGTAGTCAACTATTGGCACAACAAATATTTAATTTCTTTTGTACCGGTTGTGCTAGGAAGGGATTTTGATTTGTTGTGGACATAAAGTGGTACCATGAATGCTTGACCACATTTACAAGTATTAGCATTATCAAAAAAAAAAAAAAGATAATTAAGAAAACTAATCTAATCATATAGATAACTAATAATGGACCTTTAATGATTAATCTTCCGATTAGAACCTCCGTTGTATGTGGATTCCAATTGAGTGATAAAAGAGTTTAGTTTATACCTATTCGATATACCTAAGAGTAGATCATCTAATCTTAGCAATTGTTTAATTCTATAACTTTATATCGTTATATTTCAATCACTTTGTTTTATATTGTCACAATCATCCTACAATATACTTTTTCTTATCATTTTTATTCTTACAATATATGTGTTATGGTCTTGTATTATTCACTAACTTTCCTGTGGATTGACCTCGGTCTTACCGAGTAATTTATTACTTTGACACTCCTGTACTTGGGAAAAGACTTCATTAATTTGAATCAGTCACTGTGATAGAACACATTTTTAGTAGTGGCGCCTTGGAGGTGCCGTGAAAAACATCTTCCACGGCGCCTTTTAAGCGCCTTGGTATTTAGATACCAAGGTACTTAATAAGCACCGTGGAAGATGCCTTTCACGGCGCCTTATAAGCGTCTTCGTAGCCAAGACCTATTACGGCACCTGCAACCAAGACGCTTTTGTGGACGCTGTGAAAGGCCTTTCAAAGTACTTATAAAGTGCCTTAAAAGGCTTTTTTTGTTGTAGTGAATAGAGGCACGGCCTTTCAAGGCACTTTATAAGTGCCTTGAAAGACCTTTTTTATTGTAGTGAATAGAGGCAACCTTAGATTAATTTGGTTCTTTCTCAATACAAATTACCAAATCATCAATTGTTAAAACTTCTACCAACTTATCCAAATTGGCACATTGAATTACTTAATTAAAAAAAAAATAAACGATTAAAGCTTTAACTTAGATAAAAGTAATCATAATATATATGCTGATAGGACCCACATTTCGCATAATACAACATAAAGACAACATCAAAGAAACGTAAAGCTTTTAGGGGATAATTTGTTCTTACATATGAAGATTGAACCTGACAAAAGTGAAGCAATTATGGAACCGATTATCATAAAGTATTATATGCCCTAGATAAAGATTGATGTATGGATATGATCATATAGGTATGTTTTTTTTCTTCTGTTTTTTTTTTCCGTCTTCTTTCAAAATTAAAGCAATTGCTTTAGTATTTAAGACCTAATTGGTTCCTTTTGGTGAATGGTAGGTTGAAGTAGACTTCGCTAGTTTGGAGATTGGGAGAACGATCCGTGATTTGTGCCTCACTGGCCTGTTTGGATTTAAAGAATATAATATTATCTAGCTAGTCAGCAGGTACGTATAGGAATACGATTTACATGAGTCCATCGAATAAAAACGGGTCAGATCTTTTTTATTATTACTATTATTATTATTATTCTTATTATTATTATACGTTTTTTACTTTCTGGGAATAAAGGTTTGATAATACATAGAGTAAACTAATATAATTTTTAAAAATCCTAGAACGTGCTTTATTCTTACCATAATACCACGTACACGGTTTAAAGAAAGACGAATGAGGGCTTAGGTATCTTTGAGAAAATTACGAGTTTTGTAATCAGTGTGTAGCGGGTTATATATATAATTATGCATAAATATTTATTATATTATTTACATGCAAATTTAAGTATAGTAAATTTTGGTTATATAAAACATAAATAAGTATATTATAAAGAAATATTAAACTTTGCCAATCTATTATTAAACTTATTACCTATTATAAATAATATAATAAATATTTTAGGTATAATTATATATAAAACCCGCAGCAAAAGTGCGAATTAAAAAACTCATATACTCTAGCATATAGATTATTTGCACTAATCATATCTCTATTTTATTATTAAAAGTTATGATAATTAAACCCTAAATACAATATCTAAATTATGAAAATCGAATCTTGAATAAAATATTTTAATTACATACAAAATCAGAAATTTTGAACTAAAATATACAAAATATTAAATTATACATATAATAAAATTGAATACATAATACAAATAAAATTCCTTAAATAATTTTACAACAAATTTAATAACAATCTACTTTTCTTCTTTGCTCATCTTCCTCCATAATAAAATCTCCATCCTTATCTTGGTCAATGAAAAGAGGAAAAATTCTTCATCAATTTGATATAACTGATTCTTTATCTTTTATTCTATTTATAATAATATATATAGATAGAGGTTCCTAATTCAGTAGGTTTTTTTTTTACCTATCCGTAGGTATTTTTTTTAAGTTGTTGGATTATTGATTTAACGACTACCAGAATTTGAGGAGTTGAAAAAAAATAATAAAAATAAGTACTCATTATTTAATGCTTAGTTCAAAAATAATAATAAAAATAAGTATCCATTATTTAATGCTTTTCTTTCTCTTTATTTCACCATAAAAAGAAGATTGTAATCAATTTTAATTGGCCAAAATAATACCTATAAATAGGTAAAAAAAAAATACTTACTGGATTGATGCCCATAGGCCGTATATAATATATTTATCTTAACTAAATACATTAATATATATAAAATTGACTCAGACATATTAAGGTACTATAAATATATGACAAATTTGATAGATAATGTATTTAAAAGTATTTATCTAACTACCTAAGAAATTATTTTTTAAGCATGCAAAAAAAAATATTTCTGGCAATTAGATAAATACATGAAACATTATCTATATAGAAAAAAATCTGCCATATATATATATATATATATATATTATATCAGTCAAATAATGGAATTCAAATCACAGGAATATAGTGCAGGACTGCTCAAAAACTACCATATGAATAAAGGCAGAAAAAAAATAAAACTTAATGGGAAAAACAAAACAATTTTAGAAACAAAAATTGAAATAAATAATTCGACCCATTCACTTAGCCTAGCTAAATTCATACAAAAGACTACTTAGGTCAAATTACGAACTACCAAAATAAAAAGATCAAATAAGCATACCTATACTCAAAACTATATAAAGAGTTTTAGGAATAGTGACACAATAACACATCTAGAAGACACAACTAGTATTTATACACTCAATTCATATAAAATTCTTAAAATAAACTTCTCACTCAATGACTATTTTCAACAGTACTTTGAAGATAAGGCCATAAAACCATAAAATAAAAAGGAAAAAGAAAAGAAAAGAAACTCGGGTTACTATTATTTTTGTAATAAATTTCATTTTCTCTTAACTTTGATATATATATATATATAAATATAAACTTATAAATATAAAAGATTACAGTAATTTTTAAAACTACTAAAGGGCAACATGTAATAGTAAAAGTCATTTTAAAACTGAAAAAATTCACCACACAGTAATAATAACCAATATTCACAATAATTTTAGAGCAATCAATGTATTACTCCATATGACAAAAAAAATCAATAATCATCATTGCCAAATATAAAAAAAGTTATAAAATATAATTGAAAAGACCAAAACACAACTAAATAAGGGAAGAAAAAGAAGAAATAAGGACTAAATAAAAAAACTTAATAGAAAAACAGACACAGTTAACAGAGACAAAAAATAAGAAGAAGAAAAAGCTTGATTAAAAGAATCAACAAAAGAATAAAGAGAAGAATCATATAAAGTACAGAAGCAGTAAGTAAACTGTGAAAACATTTTATAATATTTAATATTAGTACAAAGAGGTAGACATTTAAGCAATGCATATTAATTAATAACAGAACGAAGTCCAACTAGATTTCAAATTAACCATAAAATTTATAAAGCAGTTCAATATTACATTACACTTAACACATCAACAAGAAATAAATGCCTTAACAACATATAAGCAGAGAATGGACAAATATTAATTAAGAAGAGAACAGAATATAGCCATAGCTCAAAAGAAATAAATAAAAAAAAACGTAATATGCTATAATAAATAATTATACTACCAGATATAACTCCAAAATAAAGCCTTCTAAACTAACTTGAAAAAGGTAGAGGTTATATAAAGAGTGGAACAGGGTGTAAAAGCACCATAAATATGGTTAGGAAAAAGAATAGTAAGTTTTAGACGAAAAACCAAGATAACAGGTAGAGTATAGAGAACAAGACAATAGTCTCATTATTTATAGTCAAACAACAGTAAGAGAAATATAAAAAGCAGTAAAAAAAGATGAACACATAGCAATAGCTACAACAAACACGTAATAATTTTTTTAAAATAGAGATCTATTGAGCACGAAATTCTGATTTTTCCACTCCTTGTTTTACTTTTTTTTAATCCGAATAATAAAAAAAATCAAAACAGTATTAAATACATTTCTGTCAAAAGATTTGAAGCCACAAATGCGAATATACAGATCTGTCATAAGCAAAAATACAGATCATTATAAGCATTAAAAAAATCTGAAATAAACAATAATTATAAAAATTAAAAATTAATTCAAAAATGATTTAGATAATACTTTACAACTTTTCGTGCAAAAAAAGGGGAAAAAAAGCTTGGTCGCGGTAATTCTTGAATACTTAAATTATATATTTACTTGTGTGTTACTCAAAAGATTAAAACAACATAATTTGTCATAAAACTCTAGGATAAGATAGAGATATAGGACATGAATAACTAGGTTAGTTATAGAAACATATAAACATTTATATAAATATTGGTAATTTAATAAATTGAGAAAGAAGCTGAAATAAAACACTATAATATAAATAACTAAAGCATTGAAATATAATCAAGATTAAATTACTGAAGTACTTGAATAAAAAAGAGAATAAGATATGAAATTCTTAAACAAGAAATAAATAATTAGCTGCATACTAATGGGAGAATTACCAAGAGCACATGTTGGGGCTTTTGAATCGCTCAACGTTTATAGAGTTTTTAAAATACATGTATGTATGTAAAAATATGGCATTGATAGTGATTTTGGATGAAGAAATGTTGCACTATATATGCATCAAGAACTTGGTCATATATATTACGACCTTAAGTATATAAAAATATAATGTACAAAGGTTTAGTGATCAAACTAAAGATATGTACCTATGTCCGCGATGATCAACTAATTATTTATGCATATAAAAATATAGATAAGAAAATAAAGTAGAAACTTAACTTAAGAGATACTTGATCTGATAAGAAGACTATATGGCTGCTTTTTGTAAGAAAAACCAATTGATCATGCATGCAGTTATGGAAATAGATAGCTTATAAGGTGTAAATGTAGCTGAAATGGAGACATTAGACTAGAAATATAGTACTTGGAGTTGTATAAAAGTATAGAGACCAATCTAGCCTATTGGGTGAGTGAAAAGTGAGAAAAAGTGTAAGTTCTAACCACTGCAGTAGTTGAATACGAAAAATAGCAGAAGAATAGAGAGAGAGAGAGAGAGAGAGAGAGAGCTAGAAAAGTGATTAAAAAAAAAAAAAAAAAAAAGGTTGGTTGTTGTATTAGAGTGTGTAAAAACTGCTCCTTATTTATAAGGAGACAAGACTTAGAGATTAAGTAGTTAATGAGGAACAAAACTAATCCACACCTGCCAAATATCAAAAACTGCTCATTCTAGGATCTGGTTCTACCCATAATTTCAGTGAAAAGTAATCATTAGGTACCATTAAATTGCCTAGAATACTTTTAGAAACTTATAAATTGCCTTAGGAAGCATTTAGGAGCTGCCACCTTAGCCGTTTCACAAAAAACCAATAACTAATAAACCAAAAACACCTAATTTAGGAGTTAATCTTTAGAAAACAACTTGGTATTTAGCTAAGATGTTTCTGCATGTGTACAATGGCTAGTTTTCTTTAATTTTGTGCAAAGAATTTGTTCTAGAATCCCTAAAAAGGTTTAGGTTTTAGGGTAAAATACCCTAGTTCAGTTCAAGTCTTTAACTCCTAAAATATCACTATTTTGCTTTATTTTCGTTCAGTTTCAATAATACTCAAACTTAATCTAATAATAGTTCAAGTCTTTAACCCCCTAAAATATCACTATTTTGCTTTATTTTCTTTCAGTTTAAACTAAACTTAATCTAATAATGATCGTAGCTTAATTATCTCTATTTTAATCATATTTAGGAATTTACCACAAAACAGAACTCATGCATATATGAACAACAATAAAAGTTAAATAAATAATAATCCAAAAAAAAAAACAAAAATCACATAAAAAATTATCAAAAGACAGTTTTAGAGATAGAAAAGCGATGAGAACCACTGCATACCATAGTACAGTCCAGATCCAACTAGCCAATTCTAAAGGAACGAACAAGAGATAGAAAAATAGATATTTTAAACAAATACATAAAAGAAAATCTAACCAAAATGAAAATAACACAAAAAAAAAAAAGCCATCAGAAAAAGGAAGAAAACAAAAAAGACCAAACCCTGAAAAAAAATTAAAGAAAAAAAATATAATAGAACAATCTGGAAAAGAGAAGAATAAAAGAGAGAAGAGAGAGAACAAGCATGGAGAAGACAACTAAAAAGCAGTAATCAAAGCCTCATTTGCAGAGTAACCAAGGAACCAAAAAATGACGAAAAAGCCAAACCCAACCACTCAACACAAGTCCCAAAAGAAGCTATATTAGTCAAATCACAATAACCAAAAAAAAAACAGAAAGCCCAAAACAACCACACTCACATAGCAACCATAAAAAGCATCTTAGGGACAAAGATATAATCATACATCTACAACACACAATTGACTCATACATACCTAACCAATACAAAATTACCAAAAAAACCCCTAGCAAACAAATAATAAACACAACCCTCTAAGGGTAAAATCGTCAATTTACATCATAAATAATTTTTTAGCAAAGAAAAAGAGTTGTTTTAAAAAGCAAGTTTATTGTTACTTATACAGTAAATCTTTGCACAACTTTAGTTATTATAATGACGTGGTTTACTAAAATCTTATTGACACTCTTTCAAGAATGCAGAGGATAAGTTTTAGGTGTGTATTGATAGCAAATATAAACACATAATATAGGATTAAGCAACACCAAATGTCTTTTGTATTAAGATCATTCATGTTAAAGAAATAGGTTAAGAAATTAATGAGATTACCATTTTCTATAATAATGATTTGATAATTAACCCTTAAGTGATAGTGTTATCCATTATGTATAATAATGACTTGATAATTAACTCTTCGGCGGTAGCGTAATCAATGGAGTCTTGATGTCTTGAGGGTCTTGAAGCTTTATGGGTTTTAAGTTTTTCACAACCAAAAGCTGAAAAGTCGTCTAAAGGATTTTTCCTCTTTTAGGCAGTGACGATGGCTATCCAGGGAAGAGCAAATATCATATCTTATCAAGCTCTAATTGGATGTCTAACTGAGTATCAATATTTTAATCTATATCTAATGAATATTTTGGGCTCAACTTAATTGATCACCATATAGGATCCAAACAAAACAATATGACTCAATATAATTATAACAATATGTGGACCATATAATTAATAGGAAATATGAAGTTTCCTAAAATGTATCTTTTATGAGTAAGAAATATATGATTGGTTATTAAGGAAGAACACCTACACACAATCACTCAGTGTCGTCTAAAACGTCAAATAAACTAATAGAAATAAAGAACTGAAAAAACACACAATTATTTAACATGATTCAGTCAATATTACCTATGTCCATCGAGCACAATTAAGAATAAAATATTATTTCTCACTATAAGAAGGAATTCATACAAGTGTTTATCACTCTCCCTCACAAATCTTTTAAGTCAACACACATATTTACTCTTCACTTCCTAAAAGTTAACTCTGCTATTTACCCCCCACAATTATATTTATAGACCCGTAAGTTAAAACTTAGAATTCAATTCAAACTGGCAGTATGCCATATATAGACAACATAACATCATAATTATATTAGGACTCTAAATCTAACGAATCAAGAAAATATAGGACTCGTGGATAGAACTAAATACTACCAATATATATTGCTCTTCCAGATTAGGCCATGGGCAGAATTAAACACTACCAATATATAACACTCTTCCAGATAAGGAGTTCTATGACCAATATGAGCAAAATACATCTGGTAGTTTGAGGAAAGGATGTGTGAAGGACTAAATTTGAGCCAAAGTGACTTTTTTATGATTGTTTTTTAAATGACATTATAAGGAGCTTTTTCACCATTATTTATTTTTAGGAGTTTTTAATGATAAAAGCCTATCCATTATAAGTCAAAAAGTTGTTGATACTTCTAAAAATATCATTAAATAGATTCATTAAAAAAAAATCATTTTGGCCCAAATTACTTCTACCCATGTCCTTTTTGCAGTAGTTTACGTAGTCAAATTTGATGGTAGTAAAACTTCTTTATAATAACTCACTATTTAATTTTGATTTAGGCCAACTAGGTGCATTCAGCTTATTCTCTTTGTATATTTGTATCCAATATACTAAAAATAATAATACTACGAATAGTTTAGCTAAGCTTTACATTAGGAGCACTCGTATCACGAGCTTAAAAATTTTCAAGAGAAATATTCTTTTAATTGAATATGTTGTTTTAAAAATACTGCTTATTTATCATAATATATTCATTTATAGAAAATAAAAACGAGTCTTGGTGCCCACACATTTGTTGCGGATTAGATACAGAGTATAGTAAATTAGTAATATAGTATTTGTTATATTATTTACAATAGATCATAATATTTAACTATAGGATAATATTTATCGAAAGTATAATAATTTTTAGAGTATTACAAAATATTAGACTGACAATTTATTTTACAACTTTTGTTGTTCTTCTTCGTTGCATTTACAGGGAAAAAAAAAAAAGACAGAATGTAAGAATAAAAATTAAATTAAATTATAAATTGGAGAAGAAGGAAAATAATGAATTTTTTATTGTTAATGTACAAAGTATTTATTGATAAGTATAAATAAATTAGGTACCTGATTAATTTTCATTTCTTTGATGTTTCAATATTGTTTCTAATATGAAAGTGAAAAAATATATTATTAATTAAATAATAGATAATATGTCTTGTATAAATAAATTGATGCTTCAATTAATATTGTTTCTGATTTGAAAGTAAAAAAATATATATTATTAGTTAAATAATAGATAATATGTCTTGTATTTTATTAAATTGAATATAAATTGATGATTATTTCTTACTTTTCTATAATTTTTTTTTTGGATTAGGTGTTTTTGGATCTAGGGGTAGAGTTGGTATTATTTATGTTTCAAGGATGATCAGTGGTTCTGGAAGAGGTAATGGAATTGATTCATCGTCATCAAATATTTTTGATACTATTGTATCAATTAATGCTCCTCTGATTCTGAAATAAACTTGAAATATTTTTGTTTGCCCATATAATTGTTCAACTATTGATGGCAGTGTTGTTGGATCATTATAGTTTTCTTATATTATCAATATTGTACACGACTTTTTAATCAGAATCTGAGCTACTTTTCTGAATATGGTTATGACTATAAATTCTGTCTCATTCTCGATTTTTGTATTTAATTTATACCTGATGGAATAGTGAGGTGGAAAATTTCTTTAATATAATAAAAAATAATATTTTAATTAATAACTAATAATATAAACTATACATTTTTTCTTCTTGTGTAGTGAAATTGTAGTTTTTTTATAACTAAATTAATTTGAGAAATATTAATAAGAATTATTTAATTATATTTTGTACCATAGAATTAGAATTGATGTGAGATGACATTGCGCGTCACACTACCATCTGCTTCCTATTTCACGAATTTATCTGGAGCATTGTGGACAAGAATTATAGTACCAATCTTGATGTGTCTCGAATTTGTATATTATTGCTTTTACTATAAATTTCATTCCCTAAGGATAAAATTACCGATGTTAGTTTATATCATAATATATAATGATATTTTTGTTAATGTTATCATATTTATATTAACCTGTTATACTAATTGATCTAGTTTATTTAGTTCTACAATTATTTTTCTATTTTGTAATTTTTGTTGCTTCGGTTGTTAGATTTCTTTTGGAACATAAGCTGGGAGAAATTTAAGATATTTTGTTGTGTGTTGAGACCTGAATAATACATTGGTAAAAAGAAAGAAAGAAAGGATAATGTTTAATAAAGATATGTAAACTACGACACTTTTTTGTTTTATAATAAAAGAAGATATACAAAGTAGTTATTATGTTATTTTTAGTACATTAGTTTCATGTATTCATATAATATATCGTTGCACTTGTACTTACAACATTTATATTTCTTGTTTGATATGAAAATTCATGTTAATTAATAAGTAAGTAGAATATATGAATATCTTTATATGTAGGTATAAAAGAGGATTATTAGCTACATAGATATTATTTTACTGTCATAGATGTAAAGATGGCTATAACTAGTTCGTCTACAGTTTTTACCGTATCAGTATCAAATTTTTTCACTATTTCTCCCCATAAGGTGATTTGAAGCTTCTCACTCCAATAGTTGAAATAAGACAATGTTAATGATTAAAATAAAGTGCAACATGTTTTGAATATATAAATTTGTTAATAAATGAATTAATTACTTGATATTTTGCATTGTTAATGTTCGTCTTGCCGCCATTTTTCCTTTGATATTAGTTTCTTCTAGGTCTTGTATTTCTGTTATCATTCTAATAACATTCGGTAAAGAGGGAAAATTGATATAAAAAAATTTAAATATATATTAATAAACATTAGTAGAAAGATAGTATTATGACTAATAATATCTGATAATATGTCATGGATATCAGTTCTTGAAGGTAGGTGATTAAAGTCTATGAAGTAAAATTTATGCATCGGGATATTTGTTGTCAGTGTTATTATTGGAGTAAAAGATATTACGCTAGCGAATTACAACATTGCAACATAGGGAATAATTCTGTATTTTGGTTTATTTGGTGCGATATTAAAGTTGCTGATTTGATATATTTCTCCTTCTGTTATCTGTTACAGGATATGATCTGCATCTCGAGCTTTAATTATTTCATGGATTTCTTATAAAAACCCAGAATTTCGAGGATAATGTAGACATTTTACCAATTTTTCGGATATAATAATGGAGGGGTTAATTTGTAAAAGTTTTGTGTTGAAGGACTAAATTGTAATTTTTAGGGGACTAGATTGATAGAGATTTGAAAACTGGGGACTATAGAACAAATTTTAAAAAAATCTACATAGTCTCCTACTTATCCCACGTGGGATCTCCTTCCCACTCACTCTCTCTCTCTCTCTTCTCTCTCCTCTCTCTATCGCCCCCGACCCCTCTCTTTCTCGCTCTCAGTTAACTCTCGGCCGAAGGAAGAAGCTGTCGTCGCAGCTTGCCCCAGGCGTCGTCTGGCTGACCAAGTAGTAGGTAGAGCTCCCACAAGTTAATGTGAGCCCGCCGCCAACCTCTAGGAGCCGCCATCGCCCAAGGAGGAGGAGCCGTAGAGGAGTTTTCGTCGCCGGCGACGATTCTGCCCACCGTTTGACCCCTAACTGGGCTCGTTGGATTCATCTTGTCACAAGGATTATCAAGGTATATATATCTTAACCCCATACTGCTCGAATCAAAAGTTGTCATTTTTGGATATTTTGAGCTTTAAGTTTGACTTTTAATCCAGCCGTGGATCGTGTTTTTGTTTTCATTTCTGGATTATATTCGGAAAATAGAGAAGTTTGATATATATATATAAAGCCTATGTTTGGTGACCGACATGAAAATCGAAATCGAACGGCTAAGATTTTCCTTGATTTACGTGCCACTAGTCCGTTGTGGACCCAGACCCAAATTGGATAAGTTATATGTCTAATATAGCTATTTTGGGTTTAGGAATTCAGTAAAGAGGTCCGTTTTAGATTTAAAGCTCCGTTGATAAGTTGGTTTTTCGCAAGAGGACGATCGAGGGCTTGGAATTGGTTCCCGACCCTTAGGGCAATCGTCAATGACACCTCGTAGATTCAATAGTATGGTATCGCTATTCTTGTGAGGTAAGGACTCTATTACCTTTGTTTTTCATTATTTTTGAATAAAACTTATTTTCTACAACATATGAGAACAAATATGGTTTTTGAGTTATTTAAATATATGTGCTGGAATATAATTGTATGAAATATACTGTATTGCTCTGAAAATTTTTTAAGTACAAATTATTTTTGGGTATATGAAAAATAGGGTCATTATGTTGTCTGTTTTTTTTTTTAAAAAAAAAACCTAATATGTTTATTTTATTGAAAAACCAGAGCACGATTATTTTCACACTATAGTTCTGTGTTGCTCGTGTCATAGGATCATATATGGGCACCATGTTAGCATCGTCAGTTTACATTGTGGCATTGCATACTCCACCATTGGTATAGAGTCCGTAAACCTGCGTGAGATTTTATTACTTCTAATTACTTCCCCATTTGGCAGGCGTAGGCAATTCGGTTGCCCCTCCAAATTTGGTAGGTAACACATGGGTGTTCCTTCCAGGTATGGGCTTAGGTGTCAGGCAAACTGTTAGGTACACTTAGTGCCATCATCCTGGGTTTCCACAGATGAAAGAATGTGAGCTCATAGGTATAGGTTGATTTGTGTCATGTACATCTGAATTGAATGGTTTTGATTTTACTATTTTTTTATACATATACCTATGGATTTTTTATTTTGGATCATTATATATGTATTAGATTTGAACTAACCATACAAGTACTTTCCAACACTAAGATATTTTCGATCGAAGTAACTATTTTTCTTACTAGACATTGTGTGCTCACCACCCTACCTTCCTCCTCAGGTGGTGTCAAATGCGATCTTGGTGATCAAGAGGAGTAAGAGGCCACCTTGATTGTAATTTATTATCTTGGTAATACTTGAAGCGCGTTGTTATGGTGTTTAGATTATTTAGGTTTTGTTTTAGCATTTAACCAATTCTATATTCTATTTTTGGTCTGTGAACTCATATATGTCATTCTGGTGTTTGATTTTGATATGAACGATGATGATGATGCTTGGACCTATATTTAACTTATATTTTTCGGCATTTATTTAATCTATGTTTAATGGTGTATACGAACTATAAGAGAGGTTCACGAGATAAAATTTCAATTATTTTATATAAATGGACCATTTTATAAAACTAGAGCTTTTGACATTTTTTAAATAAATCAAAGAATTTTCCGTCTTCATAAAATTTTCCTTCTACTACTAGCTCGAGTTTTGAGTTACGACATTGCTTCATCCTCTATTTTACAAAAATTATTTAGTTATTATATAATGTCTTATTAAAATTAAATGATAGAACAAGTATATATTCTGTATATTAAGTTGAATAAAAGTATGATAAAAAGTAATTTGATGTTATTTTTTTAACCTCATGGTCAACTAAAATACAATCAAAATTTATCAGGTATCCTGTTGTACAATCGTTATTGTACCAGAGTTTGTTGATACGCACTTTAATTGCTCCATGAATCTCATTTAATTTAAGAGATCGTATTAATGTAGCCATTTTTTAACTTTTTTCTTTTTTTATCTGCAATAAAAAAAATTTGGTAAGGTGTAGATAATATTAAGAATATTTAGAAATTTTATATATATAAGGTCTGTAAATACATAGATAAATTTATATTGAAATTTTACTTTAATATATAAATTAATAATATAATTTTTATGTTTATACAATATTATGTAAAATTTCTTTGTAAACAATATTTTTAACATGATTTGGATATTTACTAATAGATTTATTTATTAATATATATATATATATATATAGTTTTTTAGGAGTTGTTACTTATGATAAGGCTACATATAATTGATCATGTGTAAAGATTTCATCTTCTAGATAAATGTCAATTTTATTTAGTATTGTCCTTGATTTTTATTTATTATTATTGTAAAATAGGTTTTTATAGAAAATTATCTCATTTTTAAATTAAATGGCCATTTGGACTCATTTATAACTATTTTTATTCTTGGAATATATATCTTTTCCTTTTCGGTATTGGAATTTGTAATTTGACTGTCTATAATTCTATTGTTAATTGTATAATGATATATCTTGTTCCATTACATAATCTCATTAGTTGGTTTAAATTTCATAATAATATTATAGGAGTTCTAACTTTAAGATTTAATTCATGTAGTGGTATGCCACTAAAATTTAAAGTACGTAAAAATTCTTGGGGGATATAAGAGATTAAGTTTATCAATATTTTCAGTTAAGACTATTATTGTATCATAACTATAATAAGTTTTTGATTCGTTAGGTATTAAAGATAATATATATATGTATTTATATCATTAGCTATTTTATTTTTTAGAGTTATTATTGCTCTATATTGTATATAGTCAATATTATCAAAGTTTTTTTTTTTTTACAAAATCATCATAAATCAAATTTAAAATTTTTTCGATTGAATTTTTTAATATTGAATTATGTATTTTTCTAGTATTTTAATCCATATAATATCTTCATTTTCAAGATCTTTTATTCCTTTTGTAGTACCATTTCTAACGTTTAATATCCATTTTGAAAATTCTAAAATTTCATTTTTTTTTCTATTTCTGTGATATTGGATTTTTTAATCTAATATTTTCTGTTAAGGATAATGTTGGCGTTATTTTATAATTACTACGCAAGTGCACGTGCCGAACAAGTAATATAGTAATGAGTTAAGTATCATCTCCACAAGGATTGATTAACAAAATTAGTTGGATAAAACTAATGTCAAATCAGCTGAATTAAGAAATTATAAGAATTGACAGATGCAAAATAAAAAAAATATAAATTCCAAACATAAAATAATATGACCTAAACAAGAGATTGTAAATGAATAGATATATTAAGATGGGATAATTGAATCCTCCTCGGTTGCAAATCTGGGTACAATTGATGCAGCAATGCTTATGGCAAAATTCACTCCAGTAATAGAAAATTTCATCAATACATAATAATCTTCCAAATTTATTATGTTTTAAGTTCTTTAAACTAGATTTAACATATTCCTATACTTATCCAGTTCTCAATACTTCGTTTATAACATCGATTTTCAATGGGTTATATATGGTAACGATATATTCCTATATCATTACTAATTCAGGANGGGCTCAAAAATCAGCAACCCAAAGTAATTCATAGATTACAAAAAGTTCAAGATAAGAAAAAGAAATTAAATACAAAGAAGATTTAAGAAGGTAAGGAAAAATTTAGCTGGATAATGGTAGATCGAGCTCCCTACTGCTAGTACTCCTTCTCCTTCGTCCTCTCTTCTCTGTACTGTCTTCCTCTCTTTCTTTTCTTTTCCGTCTTTTTTTTCTCTGGTCAGCCGTCCTCTCCCTTCTTCCTACAGTACATTTACCTTCTATATCAGAGTAGGTAAGGTACCCCTAACACACGTGTCAGTCAAATATAGAGTAAGGACCACTTTTGCTTCATTATCCCTTAGCTGGTATTTAATATTAGCTGTCAGTACCATCTGTGCGTAAAAGAATTCTGCTGTTCAGTATTGCTCCGGCACGTTGCTGCAGCAAAATTACTTTCAACTTTTACTTAAGTTCAGCATTCCTTCAAAGATGTAGTCATTTAAATTCATCAGAATTCAAGTCCTAATTTCAGCATTTCTACTAGAAATTAACAAAACAAAAAAAAATAAAATAGATATTGACGATATTAAATTGTAATCATCAGAAACACCACAGACAAAAATAAAATAAAGAAAAACACTTAAACTAGACAATTTGATCCTTTAAAACAGCTATCCCAAGACTCAAAAACATACCAAATAACTCTATTTTTATAGAGTTATCACACCTCCAAACTTGAATTGTTACTCGTCTCCGAGTGACAAAAATGACATAGACACAAAAGAACTCTGGTTTACTGACTGTAAGAAAATCATTCCTTAATTCTCTGTTCCATTTTCCAATCTTCATCCTTTGATCAGAATCACCCTTCCTCAAATACTAGTTCAATTCATTACAAACTTACTTTCACATGTGATTTTTCTTTGATTGTGTGTGTGGAAACTATGGTTAGAATTCTCTAGATTACTCAAGTCATCTTAAAATATGATCATTGGGCCTAACTTTCTAGTTTCAAAAGCTGATCTTGTAAATCCTTCTCCACTAATATAAGTCAACAAAACACTTAAGACTTATAAGGCTTTAACAAACTTGCACTACTGAGCTTAATTTGGGGGATGATTTTATTATTACTTGTTTCTTTTCTTCTTCTTTTTTTTTTTTACACTCAGATGTCACAATGCCTATTTACGCGAATGCCAACATTGGTGATGAAAGCACCCGATTACTTAGTAAAGTCACTTTTACAGTTGCCGAGGCATACTCATATTCCAAATTACTGTTTGACGCAAAGGTATACATGGAGCTCATGTTACCCCTGGTTACTAAGTAATTCAAAGTAGTAGAGTATTCACTTTTCATAATATTTTTTTTTTACTCCCCCAAACTTAAGCTCATTTTTACTTTCAATGTATCATGCCTACACTATCATGCCTACACTAAGTCTTCCATGTTTAGTCTCCTACATTTTACTTCGAAAGATTCACAAAATTCATTTCTAGACCTTAAGCCCTCACAATTATTCAAGATTTCTTAAGTTTTCCTAAAGGACTCTAATCCATAGCTCTAGTGCATAGAAAAATTGGAAATTTCACATATAACAGTAAGCTAAAACAAATATCCCTAATATTCAATTTGCAGCAATTTATCTCATAAGCTGAAAATTTTAAAGCAGTAATAGTTTCATACGATCATAATACTGTAGCACACCAGAGTAACAGAACACAAATAGATATTAACAGACAACCGCACAAAACACATAAAAGAAATAAAATAAGATAAAACACCCCCAAACCTAAAAACAAACAGTGTCCCCACTGCAACACAAAATAAAAGAACAGATAAGGAAATAAAAAGAGAGGGTAAAGAAGTGAAAACTCCCTGTCATAATTATGCTGCAGCTCTATTAGATCCATCTTCATCAGATTCTGCCATGTGCTCATCATTCAAATCCTGGAGTATTTCTTCTAAAAATGCAGGGAAAATTGGAATGGGTTTGGTGAAATTCTTCTGCAGGGGCTTCTTTAAGGCATTGTCCCGTTCCTTTGCATATGCCCAGAATTGCCGCTGCTGCTGGTGAATTTGCTGCAGCATTGTCATCAGCTTGTACTGCTGAACCTCCTGTTAACTTATGTGCTGCTCCAGGGATTTTAGCTGCTGCAGGGTCTCACTGGTAGTGCTGCTGCTGGATGCTGCCACAGGTCTGCTTGATGAGGGTCGATGGGAAGGCTCGGCTGGTCCTTCTTGGGCAATTTGGGCCACAGCAATGGCATCTATTTCACCCGTGTTGTGCAGCTTTTCTTCATTTACCAGGTACGGAGCACCTGCATTACGACACATCCTGGTAATTAGAGATGGGAAAAATAGAGCCCTTGATTTCCTCGCAGCATATGCACAAAATTTCCTTATGAATCATCCGACCCACATTGATAGATTTACCAGTCAACATGGAGTACAGCAGCAACACACGCTCCTTAGAAACTGTTTTGCCATGTGTGGTGGGTAGTAAACGAGATTTGAGAAAATGGTACCTAACTTTTGCAGGTGGGTCCAGTGAGCTCCGAAGGCATGTGTAGGTACCCTGGGATGAGACATTCCATTCAGCTCCTGCTATAGCAACACTCTCCAGCACTGTGGCCAGTTCAGGTTCCGTGATGTCTTTGACGAATTCAGAGTGCTCATCTACCGGATCCCCCAAACCAAAGATGTTATTTATGGCTTCCACGATCAAGGGCACCTGAACTCCTCTAACGTACACGGTGTCATTGTCTGGATTAGTCAGGTTGGCGTAGAATTCGCAAACCAGAGGCACAATCGGGTCCTCCGGATGAGTGCAGAACAGCTACCAGTTGTGTTGGATGATGACATCTGCAATGAATGGTAGCTGCCCTAGTGGCTTACTATTGTCCCACATGAACCCTTTTTCGACACTTAGAGGCTGCTTTTGAATGTTCTCTTCATACCTTGTTTCGGCTTCTTCAGATTCAAACTTGACTACTTTGGAGGCTTTACGAGCTACTCGCTTGATTCCCATTTCTTGTATACGACAGAATTTTCTCCCCCAAACTTGAGTGAAAATGAAACCCCTTACCAGAATTTCTAACAGCCATCAATGGAAAGGAGATTGGTGAGGTAGAGACTTAAGTGAAGTTGTTGTTGAAGGAGATTGTGTGGGGTTAGGGTTTAAAAAGAAAAAGAGACGATTACCCCAATTTTTTTTTTAAAAACATGTATCGTGGGCTGATAGTGGCTTCATGGAAGACTCCACTCCCACATGTGTCAGAACTGCTGCCCAAAAACTGCAACCCATATATATATATTTTTTATTTAATTATTTATTTATTTTTTTAATAGTCTGGAACTGGGTCTGTTGCTGTAGCAAATGTATAACACTAATTCCGTTGCTGTAGCAATCTGTCATTTCCTGGGAATCTACCGTTCTGCATTAGAATACCAATAATCCTTCCTGAACTCCTACTTTCTCTCTTGTCTCCACTGTTAGGCACATTTCCCTGCATCAGAATTAGCCATAATTTAAAAGTTAAATTAAACACCTCATTGTTCTTCCTGAATCCTTTTTTTTTTTATAAAAGAAGAACATAATGGAATTAAAAGAAGAAAAGAATTAAAAGAGATGGAGAGAAGGAATATGTAGTGGGTTGCCTCCCACTGAGCGCTTAGTTTAGAGTCGTCAGCCTGACTGCTAGCTCAATCATGGCTCTTGCAAAGTGATTGAGGTTTTCCTTCTGTCAAACTCAGCTCCCCAATAATGCTTCAACCTCTGGCCATTGACCTTGAATTGACAACCTGAGTTTTCTTCCAGCAAATCAACAGCACCATATGGGTAAACCTTAGCAACTTTGAATGGACCTGACCATCTGGACTTTAGTTTACCAAGAAATAGCTTCAATCTGGAGTTAAACAACAATACTTGCTGTCCAGGTTCAAAGCTCCTTTGTTGGATTTTTTATCATGCCAATTTTTTGTTTTATCTTTGTATAACTTGGCACTCTCATAAGCACACATCCGAAATTCTTCCAGCTCATTTAGTTGTAGCAACTGTGTTTCCCCAGTAGCTTGAAGGTCCATGTTGAGCTTTTTCATCGCCCAATATGCTCAGTGCTCCAGCTCCACCGGCAAGTGACATGCTTTCCCAAAGACTAGCCTATATGGAGATATCCCCAACGGTGTTTTGAAGGCTGTTCTGTAGGCCCAAAGAGCATCATCAAGCCTTGTCGACCAATCTTTCCTAGTTGGATTTACAACCTTCTCCAAAATTCTTTTGATCTCTCTATTAGAAATTTCTGCTTAGCCACTTGTCTGCGGATGGTATAATGTAGCTATCTTGTGCCTTACCCCATATTTGGCCAAAAGATTCTCAAACTACTTGCTACAAAAGTGTGTTCCTTCATCACTAATGATGGCTCTTGGAGTGCCATAACATGTGAAAATATTCTTATGCAAGAACTTCACCACTACCTTGGAATCATTTTTGGGAAATATTGAAGCTTCCACCCATTTAGACACATAGTCTACAGCTACCAAGATGTAAAGATTCCCAAAAGATGGAGGAAATGGTCCTATGAAATTTATGCCCCACACATCAAATAACTCAACTTCCAGAATATTGTTTAAGGGCATTTCATGTCTTTGCGAGATATTCCCAGTTCTTTGGCACCTATCACAAGTCTTGACAAATTCATGAGCATCCTTGAAGATGGTTGGCCAATAATAACCTAATTGCAAGACCTTAGCAGCTATTCTAAAACCTCCAAAATGTCCCTCATATGGAGATGAATGGCAATGATGTAGGATGCTATGAATTTCTTCACTAGGAACACACCTACACAAAATCTGATCTGCACATTGCTTCTAAAGGTAAGGTTCATCCCAACAGTACGCTTTTATATTATGGAAAAATTTCTTTCGCTGCTGGCTGTTCATCTCAAGTGGAAGTAATCCACTCACTAAATAATTAGCTAGGTCTACATACCATGGAGTAGTCACCTGCTGTATAACTCAAAGCTGTTCATCTGGGAATGTTTCTCGAATGGGCTCTTTAATCTCCTTTCAACTCCTACTTCCATTCTTGATAAGTGATCTGCAACTTGATTCTCAGAACCCTTCCTATCTTTTATCTCCAAATCAAGCTCTTGCAGTAACAGTATCTATCTGATCAATCTCGGTTGAGCATCCTTTTTTGCAATAAGATACTTGATTGCTGAGTGATCTGTATAAACAGTGACCTTTGTTCCTACAAGATAGGATCTGAATTTATCAAAGGCGAAAACAATAGCTAGGAGCTCCTTCTCGGTAGTGGTGTAGTTCAGTTGAGCATCAGATAAAGTCCTGTTACTATAGTAAATAGAATGGAATACATTCTCTTTTCTCTGTCCCAATACAGCTCCAACTACATGATCACTTGCTTCACACATCAGCTCAAATGGTAAAGACCAATTCGGAGCTACTATAATTGGGGCAGAAACGAGTCTTCGCTTCAGCTCTAAAAATGCTTGCATACACTCTTCATTGAATTCAAAAGATCTGTTTTTCTCCAGCAAAGTACATAATGGCTTGGGAATTTTTGAAAAATCCTTTATGAATCTTCTGTAAAAACCTGTGTGTCCCAAGAAACTTCTAATGCCCTTGATTGATGTTGGTGGTGGCAACTTTTCAATAACTTCAGTTTTCACCTTGTCCACTTCAATGTCGTGCTTGGAAACTCTATGACCCAATACAATGCCTTTTTGCACCATAAAGTGGCATTTTTTCCAATTTAGGACCAGGTTAGTTTTTTCGCATCGCTCCAACACCTTTTCTAAATTCAGCAAGCAATCGTCATAGGATTCCCCAAATAAAGAAAAGTCATCCATAAAAACTTCAAGGGTTTTTTCCACCATGTCGCTGAAAATAGACATCATACATCGCTGGAATGTTGCTGGAGCATTACAGAGACCGAATGGCATTCTTCTGAAGGCAAAAGTTTCATAAGGGCAGGTGAAAGTTGTCTTCTCCTGATCCTCTGGTGCTATAACAATCTGGTTGTAATCTGAGTATCCATCCAAGAAACAGTAATATTCCTTGCCAGCAAGTCTGTCAAGCATTTGGTCAATGAACAGTAGTGGGAAATGATATTTTCTTGTAGCCTTATTGAGCTTCCTATAGTCCATGCACACCCTCCAGCCAGTTACTGTTCTTGTGGGAATTAATTCATTATTGTCATTAGCTACAACTGTTACGCCTCCTTTTTAGGCACACACTGAATTGGGCTGACCCAAGAGTTGTCTGAAATTGGATAAATTATCCCTACATCTAGCCACTTGATCACCTTTTTCTTCACAACTTCCTTCATAATTAGGTTCAGTCTTCGCTGCTGCTCCATAGAATTACTGAAGCAATCTTCCAGCAGAATCTTATGCATACAGATTGTAGGGCTGATTCCCTTGATATCGGCAATGGTCCACCCTATGGCCTTCTTAAACTTTCAAAGTACTGCAACTAATTGCTGCTCTTGCCCCAAACTCAAAGCTGAAGAAATAATTACTGATAACGTGTTTGAGTCACCCAAATATGCATATTGAGAGGGCAGTGGTTTCAACTCCACAACTGGAGGTTCTTTAACTAATGGGTTAGAAGGTTTGAAATCCCTCTCTAATAATTCAAGAGATTCAAATTACTTCCCCGATCTAGCAAGTGAATACTTTGTGTCCACCCATGGTACACAGTTCTCTTCTTCAATTTCTTCATCAAATCATCCTTGGTGGATACTAAAATCAGGTTGTTATCATAAGTTTCCTGGAATTGCTTCAGCACAAGTGAATCTAACACATTGATGGCTGAACACTCTTCTATTTCATCCGGAAATCGCATAGTCTTGAACACATTGAAAGTAACCTGCTCATCATCAACTCGCATAGTGAGTTCTCCTTTTTGGACATCAATCAATATCCTTCCAGTAGCAAGAAATGGCCTGCCTAAGATTATAGGCACTTCTTTGTCAGCCTCATAATCCAACACAATAAAATCCATGGGGAATATGAACTTGTCCACCCGAACTAAAACATCTTCAATTTTTCCTTCAGGGTAAGCAAAAGATCTATCTGCAAGCTGAAGAGAAACTGTAGTTGGTCTTGCTTCTCCAATTCCCAACTTTCTGAAACTGACATGGGCATCAAGTTTATGCTTGCTCCTAGATCACACAAGAATTTTCCGCAATAGGTATCACCAATAGAACATGGTATTGTAAAGCTTCCAGGGTCTTGAAGTTTATGAGAGATTTTACTCTGCAAGATGGAGCTACACTCTTTGGTCAGTTCCACTATTTCAAACTCTCTCAATCTTCTTTTCTTGGAGAGGATGTCCTTCATGAATTTGACATACTTTGGCATCTGTTCTAAAGCTTCCAAGAGTGGTATATTAATATGCAGCTACTTTAAAACCTGTAAAAATTTGTTGAATTGCTTGTCTTGCTGCTATGTGTGGAATCGTTGAGGAAAAGGTGGCAGTGGTCTATTATTTGCTTTTCTGGGCAGTCTTGTTGTAGTGATGCTGTAGCAGACTTCTCTTTTTCAGCAGTTTGCTTTGTTATATTTTCCACTCTATCTTCCTTATCCTTTTCTCCTTGGATTGAAGAGGGCTCCCCTGATTGTTTAAACCTTAGCTCAGGCCCTTTCAACTCTTTTCCACTCCTTAATGAGATCACTTTGCAATGCTCTTTACTCTTACATCTTGGATCTGTATCACTTGGCAAAGAACCTTGGGGCCTGCTATTCAAGGCATTAGTTAACTGCCCCATTTGATTCTCCAAGTTTCTGAGTGAGGCTACTTGGCTTTGAATTATTGCAGACTGATTCTGAGTTATACTGTCATTTTTCACCATATACTCCTTCAATAAAACTTCCATAGAGTTGGATCGCTCTGGATATTGCTGTTTCTGATACTGTTGTTGCTGTGGTAAATGATGTTGGAAACCAAGTGGATAGGCTGGTCTATTTGGAGTTGTATCCGAAGTAGCTCCTTGGTTGCTCCATGAAAAATTAGGATACTGCCTCCATCCTTGGTTGTACGTGTTTGAAAACGGATTGTTATTCTTGTTATAGTTCCCCACATAACATAATGAAGCAGGGTTAGATGGGCAGCTGTCAAATGAATGCCCCTCACCACAATAAACACAAGAAACTGTAGCAGATTAATCTGCAGTTGCTCCAACAGCCATATTCATAGATTTCAGGATATTGGACAGCGATGAAACTTGAGCTCTCAAGGCTGTAACTGCATCAACATCATGAATTCCAGCAACACGCCTTCCTGCAGCACCTCTTTCAGTCGGCCATTGATAGTTATTGTTGGCCATTCGCTCCAAAATCTCATAAGCATCATTATAAGACATTGCAAGAAGAGCACCATTAGCCGAAGCATCCACCATTGATCGAGTATGAGCATTAAGGCCATTATAAAATGTCTCCGTTTAGATCCAATAAGGGATTCCATAGTGTGGGCATTTTCTTAGCAATTCCTTAAAGCGCTCCCATGATTCATATAAAGATTCCCCATCCAATTGCTGAAAAGAAGTAATATCATTTCGGAGCTTAGCATTTTTAGTTGGTGGGAAATATTTTATCAAAAATTTCTCCACCAAGTTATTCCATGTGGCCACCGAATCTAGAGGTATTGAGTTCAACCATGCTCTTGCTCTATCTCGTAAAGAGTATGGGAATAGTTTCAGCCTTAACGCTTTATCTGTGACTCCTTGTAGTTTGAATGAATCACACACTTCTATGAACAACCGGAGGTGAAGATATGGATCCTCTGTTGGTACCCCACTGAATTGCCCCACAGTTTGGAGCATTTGAAACATCACCGGCTTCAATTCAAACTGAGGTACTTGAATTTCAGGCCTAACAATGCCAGGATTAAGCCCAATGAGAATAGGAATAACATACTCTCTGATTGCTCTATCCCTGTCATCTGCCATTGCTGCAGCATTATTAGCATCAGCAACTTCAGCCATTCCTCTTAAACCAGCTAAACCTTGTTCTTGTTCCCTTCTCCTTGCTCGAAAAGTTCTTTCAATCTTAGGATCTAAGGGCACCAACTCTTGTTCTTGCTGATTATTCATATAAAGAGTATAAGCTCTTGTAAGCACAACCACAGGCAAGAAAAACAAATTAGTTTCTACAAATAATTTTAGTTCTCTCAATCCCCAGTAACGGCGCGAAAAACTTGTTGGCGTTATTTTATAATTACTACGCAAGTGCACGTGCCGAACAAGTAATATGGTAATGAGTTGAGTATCGTCTCCACAGGGATTGATTGACAAAATTAATTGGATAAAACTAATGTCAAATAAGATGAATTACGAAATTTTAAGAATTGACAGATGCAAAATAAAAAAAAAATGTAAATTCCAAATATAAAACAATATGACCTAAACAAGAGATTGTAAATGAATAGATATATTAAGCTCGAATGATTGAATCCTCCTCGGTTGTAAATCTGGGTACAATTGCTGCAGCAATGCTTATGGCAAAATTCACTCCAGTAACAGAAAATTCCATCAATACATAATAATCTTCCGAATTTATTATGTTTTAAGTTCTTTAAACCAGATTTAACATATT
>JXTB01000120.1:757947-801302 GCA_002914805.1 Parasponia andersonii
AAAGTAATTCATAGATTACAGAAAGTTCAAGATAAGAAAAAGAAATTAAATACAAAGAAGATTTAAGAAGGTAAGGAAAAATCTAGCTGGATAATGGTAGATCGAGCTCCCTGCTACTAGTACTCCTCCTTCGTCCTCTCTTCTCTGTACTGTCTTCCTCTCTTTCTTTTCTTTTCCGTCTTTTTTTTCTCTGATCAGCCGTCCTCTCCCTTCTTCCTACAATTCATTTTCCTTTTATATCAGAGTAGGTAAGATACCCCTAACACACGTGTCAGCCAAATATGGAGTAAGGACCACTTTTGCTTCATTATCCCTTAGCTGGTATTTAATATTAGTTATCAGCACCAGTTGTGCGTAAAAGATGCCAGCTGGAAAAAGAATTCTGCTATTCAATATTGCTCCGGCGTGTTGCTGCAGCAAAGTTACTTCTAGCTTTTACTTAAGTTCAGCATTCCTTCAAAAATGTGGCCATTTAAATTCATCAGAATTCAAGTCCTAATTTCAGCATTTCTACTAGAAATTAACAAAACAAAAAAAATAATATAGATATTGACTATATTAAATTGTAATCATCAGAAATACCACAGACAAAAATAAAATAAAGAAAAACACTTAAACTAAACAATTTGATCCTTTAAAACAGTTATCCCAAGACTCAAAAATATATCAAATAACTCTATTTTTATAGAGTTATCAGATAATAATTTGAGGTATGACCATGAGTAAGAGTTATTTATATGTGTATTTATTATGTCTTCTTTTATTCTAGCAGTGATAACATGTAAAATTTGCTGAAAATCACTGCCTAATATAATTGACATTCCACCAAAAGGTTAGTCAAAATTATTTTTTAAATCTTGTAGTGTTTTATCTAAAACTTCAAAGCAATGTTTATTATTCATCAGTACTTCATTCCATAATATTAATGATGTTTTTTCAATTAATTTTGCTAATTGAGTTCCTTTTTTGATATGGTAAGTAGAGAATTTATTTGTTGATAAAAGTATTCGAAATCTTAAATGTGCAGTTCTGCCATTAGATAATAATAACGAAGCTATTCGAAACGAAGCGATAGCTAAAATAATTCTATTTTTTGATCTAATTTTTGTAACAATTATATTCCATAAATAAGTTTTTCCAGTGCGTCCATACCCTTAAATAAAAAATAATTTTTGTACTTTACTGTTTAATAATTTTATAATTTGTTCATAAAAATAGCGTTATTCATTATTAAATTTTTTTTCTAAGACACTATTTTCATCTTTTAATTTATTAATTTTATAGTCTAGCTCTTTTCGCAAAAGTTTATTATTTAAATTATCGATTAATATTCCTATTGGTAAAGGTAAATTAAAATTTGTTGAAGTTGTTGAATTTAGATTTAGTTCATATAATACATAGTTGTATAATTCATTTTCTGAAATTTAAAAATTTAGATTATTGAATAAGTTTTAATTCTATGCACAATATCTTCTATCATAAGTTTCCAATGATTTTCTAGTAATGTTGTTGGATTATTTACATTATAAAATAATAAAATTATGGTAAATAATTATCATAATTGATGCGGTGTTGACCAAAATGAGGCTTCTAATATCGATTAATTTCGTTCTTTATCATCTCTTAACAAACTTAATGCATTGCATGTTGTTTGATTTGTTGAATATGTTACACCATTAATAATTCGTATAGATTCAAAGCTTGTTGTGTCTTTTTGATGATTTAATTGTAATTTCAGATAATATAATTCTTCAGAATTTGGGTAGATATAAAAAGTTTGTCCAGTTGAATATCCTAATTTTCTTAGAGTCTGAATCTTGTCTTTATTATTCTACATCGAATTAGTTAGAAATTGTATATATGAAAGTTTTATGGTTTTTACATTAATTTTATTTATTTCCATCTATTCTGTTAAAGTTATTTTTTTGAATGCCTGGTTATTTGACTATATTATCAAGATATTGATTTGAACGAAATGTTATATTTTGCATGTATGATAAATAAATTATTAATCTTTGTATTGTTGGATTTCTATGACATATAAGATATTCATATAATCTCCACATGGCTTCATATAATGTTATATATCGACAATGAGTATAATTTTTTATTTCATCTATTTCTTTATTAATTGTTTGGCCAGATTGTTTTATGCATATATTGTTTTCTATTATTGTTCTGATTCTATCTCGGCCTTTTGTTAAATATTTAAATAAATACTTTATTAATGTTGATTTGAACATATTTCAACATTGATATGACTACAAAATTTTAAATATAAGTCTTTATTATAAGGAACTACAAATCTGTTGTCTAATTTAATATTTTTTTTGTACGTAAAATATTGTATTTTTATATTTATAATTGACAAATCTATTTTTTACTACAATTGTTTTGTTTTTAAATTGTTTGAGAAATTTTTTAGATCAAACTAAATTTTTCATAGATAGAGCATTTGTTTTGGCAGTACCACGTAATCCATGTATCATGAATTCTACTACGTATTATATTCGTTTAGATTTTTTTTTCAAGATCCAGTATTTCAACTGATATAAATTTTTCAATTTGTGATGGTTCAGATAATTTTTCATTAGGGCATAACTAGAATAGAAAGTGACAATGAGGTAGACCACGCTTCTAGAATTCAACAACGTATAGATCTATATTGCCAGATAAATATAAAAATATAAAAGAAATATGATAATATTAGTTAAGAATAGAAATTAATATTTTATATTATATATTTTGATTTATTAAATGAAGTAATATTATCTTATTCGCGATATTTGTTCCAAACACTTTCTCAGTTTTAATAGTAGACGAAATTTGATTTAATTTCATTTTAAAGATTCTTGTAATTATATCTGACTTGTCTTTAGGTTTTTGACAAAGAATTTAACTTAAGCCATGTGTAATTTCGGGCTATTTAGGATTATATGTAAATGTTATGAATAAATCAGGATTTTAATATTATCTACATATTGCCATTGTATTTTGGTAATTTTAGAACATATATTGTGAACTTCCAGTATGGCTAGATAGAAGAATATTCTTTTTCCAATTGCTCTAGCATTTGTATCTCATCTGCTAATAACATCTTAGATGTCTTGATAAATTTTATATCTTAAATTATTTTGATTTTTTCTAACATAATCTAGTCGATCTTCTTCAATAGAAATGTATACATCAACTATATATTGTTGGAAACATCTTCCACTTTTGAATAAAGTATTACTTACATTTTCTTGTTGTTATAGTTGATAGTAGTAAAATGCTCTCATAGGTATTCTATTTGTAGAAGGTTGTTTTCCTGGTCTATCTATATTCTATCTTAAATCGGTTCTATAATCTTCTTCTTCATATGGAAATAAGAGTATGTGTTGTAAGACTATATAAATAGATGTAATTTTGTAATTATTTATAAATTATTTATTTTGTCTTATATTATAATATCTCTTCTTTATTCATATTCACTGATATCTCTAATAATTAAACTTCCTATATCATTTGATTTAGGTAATTCATACAGATTATTATCAGTGGATCGTCGCCCTATTGATCTTAATTTCATAGACGAAATTTCATTTTCATTGTATCTGCCTTTAAGCATACGAAAAAGTTTTATTAATTTATTATTTTCGTTAAGCATTTTGATTAAATTTTCAGTAATTAATTTTATTAATTCCTTTGATGTATCATCAAATGAAAATATTGGCATTCGATCTTCATCTTCGTTTTCTATATCATATATATATAATTGAGCAAATCTTGGAGGATTATTATTAGTTGGTAATAATGATTCTATTAGATGATGTATTTGACTACTAATTTTAAAAATGTATGGGCCATCTGAATTTTGTGTATTTTGTTCTATATTTTCTATGAAAGATGTAAAAGCAAACCTAGAATTAAAGGTTCGAATATTTTTGTAGAAGTATGTACCTAAGGATCCTTCATGATAATTAAGCAATTGATCTAATAAAGGGATTTTTTAACATAGAGTGTTTAATTTTTCTATATTTACAACATAGATTATATTTTGGTGGATAAGTTTTTTGATAGATTCTTGTATAAGAAATTCAATTTATAATACTAAAAATATGTTTTATATAAGAAGTATATAGAAAGTTTACTTTGCACATCACAATTTTTTGACTCTGGTAGGTCAGTTGAATGAAAAAGATATCTTTCACAGCTTGTAAGGCTTGATATTAGAATACATCTTAGTTGGTAAATATTTTTCTGAGACCATACTGAAGTCATCGTGTTGATCATTTACAATATCAACGCTGCTAAATGCAGAGTCTTCATTTAGAAGACAATAATTATGCCATTTACATTGACGTCTTCAGGACGAAAAAACTTTAGGACATTATTCTATTATTTATCTAATGAAAAAATAAAAAAATATATTATTATGCTAATATCTCTCTATTGAAAATTTGTGAAATAATATAGTAATGTTACCTATATATAAAAGAGTTGACATTTTTTTCTTTTTTTTTGGTATTTATTTGTTTCTATAATATTTGTCAATTTATGTTATGCTAATTATGTCCTTGATAATTATTTTGAATATTACTGCTATATTGATACATTTAGATTGTTTGCAATATTTTTGTCGGTCATTTTTTGGAATAATATAGTTATATTATAGTTTATTTATGTTTTTTTAATTTTTCTTTATTATTTTTTAATGTTATTACTGTTATATTATTCACAGATTAATATATTTTTTATATTACATATATTATATTATTTTAATTATTTTTAAAATTATTTTAGTTTATTATTATTTTTGATAATTATGTTTATCATATTCTTTCATATATAAAAACTATATCTTTTCCCTTTTAATTCTTTTTGAAAGTAAAAAAGCATGAAAAAAGAAAAATATATTTATTAATTTTTATTACTCATAATTACTTATTTTTTAGTTACATATTTCATATACGTATTTTTCAAGCAATTATTATATTTTTTTTCCACTACATTTATTTTTACTTATTACATAATTAAATATATTTTTCTTTGCTATTTTCTCTTATTAATTGTAGTTTTAAATATTTTATATGTACACAAATTTATATTTTACTTATCGAAGTTATACATATCTCATTTTGTTTTTTGCTATAATATAGTCCATATTTAGATTTCTTTCTTAAAAATATATATATCTAAAGAAGAGTTAAATTATACATATTTTTTCAAGTTTTTAAAATATGTGTAAATTTATTAGTGTTGTATATAGGTAAGGTCTAATATTCTAATTTTTCATTTGTAAAAAATTTTGTATTTGAAGCTATTTATAATTGATCTAGTTATCATTATTTAAAAAATTTCTTTTTTATTGTAATGTTTCAAACTTAATATTTAATTTATCATTGATTAAAGGAAGTTATAACTTTAATCGAAATTATCAAGGCCACAATTTGGATTATTTTTTGAAAATATATTTATTCGTAAGATTACTTTTTATTTCATTTTTTTCTAGTTGAAATGACATCTTCTATATATGGAGCTGGGCGTATATATTATTTTTAGTAATTATATTTTTATTTCATTAGGAAAACTTATGAGAATTAAATTCTAGACACAATATTTAAGTTACGAAAATAAAGTCTTACATATAATTTTTTAGTCAGATATGATATCAGAAATTATTTTCGCTACGTATTAAATACAATGATTTTTATTATCTCAATTAATTTTATATTTATATTTTGTTATTGACAATAATGATAATAGAGTTAAACACACAATATATAAATCAACAAAATCAAATAATATCTTAATTAATTACTTAAAATTAGAGTCTTTCAAACTAAATATACAAAATATTAATTAATACATATGATGGAATTTAATACACAATAACAATGAAATTTAGTTAATTATTTTACAACAAAATTAATTACAATTTTTTTTTCTTTCATTCTCTTCTTCCATAATAAAGTCTTCATCCTTCTCTTTGCGAGTAAAAAATACAAAATTCTTGATCCGTCAAATATAGCCGATTTTATATGTAATATAGATAGATAAATAAACCCTACTAAATATATAGATACATAGGAAATTTGACTCAGATATATAGAAGTATCATCAATATATGGCAAATTGGTATGATAATGTATTCTGAAATATTTATCTAACTACTTAAGAAACTGTTTTTTAAGCATATTTATGGCAATTAGATAAACAGACAAAATACTATCAATATGTATAAGAATTTGCCATATATGTTATACTCATCAAATAAGAAAAACACAATCATAGGAGTGTAATATGGAATTGCTAAAAAACTGTGAAATGTATAAAGGCAATATAAAAAAGAAAAAATGGTTTGAAAATGAAAATTAGGGAAAAAACAATGCTGAAAAAAAGAATACAAAAAAGTAAGAGCTATTAGTGAAAGCAAAATTGAATTATAGAAAAGAAAAAATACGATTTCATTTCTTAAGTACTTTTTGTTTTTAAATCCTTAAAAATTTTCCCCTTCAAATTAAAACTACAATAATAAAAAAAATTAAATACTAAAGAAATAACATATAATATATCTATACAGTTTGACAAATCCTCCTAATCAAAGAACTTTCAAAAGATAAATTAAATAATTAGATAAAGAAAGATGAGATAATGAATATAGAAAATCGGTTCAAAAAAATAAAACCAATTTTTAATACTAAAGAAACTCTTATTTACATTAGTGGAAGCCTATATTCACAACAATTTATGGTTAGTTTATATTTTACTCCAAATGTTAAAAAAATTAGCAATCATCACTATCAAAAACACTGTAAACCGCAAAATATAATTAAGAAAATATTAAAGAAATAAAAACATAAAACAAAAAAGTGATCGGTGGATATATAATCACCAGATCGAAGTTAATTTGCAAGACAAAATCAGCGTAAAAAAATAATTTGGCTAACTAATAAAGAGCTAAATCAAAAACACTAAAAGGCCATACTCACACATAATTTTAACGGTAAAAGTAGCCCTATCTAACCATGAATTCATATGATAATCTAAGTCCCAAAAATATATGATCACAATTAAAAAAAAAAAAAAGTAAAAGAAGAAGAAGGAAAAGGGATCAAAACTACTCTTATTTATATATTCAAAGAACAAAACAAAAGCAGCAAAAGCTAATTAAATTCAAAACCTATAACAAAAGGAGAAATATAAATAGTAAAATCGTACATACACAACAATATTAAGTTCAATTTAAAACTAATTTAATGTGATGCTTTAATAGTGCATAATATTTAATGCAATAACAAATAAATAAATATACTAATAATACATAAGCAGAAAAGAGAGTAAATATTAATTAAGAACAGAGTAAAAACATAACTATAACTAAAAGAAAGACAAATGAAAAAAATATACAATAGATAACAATAATAAATGCCAGCAGTACCTGAAGTAGTCTCAGGAAAAAGTCCTCTCAAACCTAATTCAGAAAAGCACAAATTATATAAATAGTAAGATAAAGGATAAAAGCACAACGAACATAATCAAAAAACAAAGGAATAAACTTAGAAAGTTTTAAGAGATAAGCGAAATAAAGAAAGGTGAATGGTATGAAATATAGTAAACAACTTTGATATACATAATGAGACCACAGTAAAGAAAATATCAGAAATACTAAAAACAATAGGCTGGACATATGGCAATCTATGAAACTAATACCTGCCATAAATATGTCTATTTAACTTTAAAAAATGAGAAACTTACTATAGATGAAACACTAATTTTTTTTTTTACTCTATTGTCAATTTTTTTTCCATTCCTTCTTTATTTTTCTTTCTAATTCAAAAAATAAGAAAATACCAGTGAGACATTAAATAACTGGTCTCAAACCATAAATACAAATATACATATAAATATATAGATCATCTAAAGTAAAAATGGGAGTCATGATTATCACCTAAAAAATCTAAAACAGATAGCAAAAATTTCATACAAAAAATAATTTAAAAAAATAACAAACTATTTCCATAATCTCTAAATAATAAGAAAGTACCCATCAAGCATTAAATATCTAGTGTCAAACCATAAACGAAAATATACATATTATCTAATACAAAAAAAAAATAGAGATCATAATTATTACCTATAAAAGATCTAAAATAGATAGCAAAAATATTAGACAAAAGTAATTAAAAAAATAATAGATTATCTCCACAATGCTCTTAAATAGTACATAAATTTCCATGGCTAGAGAGAGAGAGAAAAACATCAAATTAGGAAGACCAAACAATAAAGATAAATAGAAATCCAAAGAGCCAAAACCTATTGAAATGACAAAAAAGTCAAAAAAATATCAGTAAATCAAGACCAAAATAAAAAGGCATCATCGTCAAATTACTCAACTGACTAAAAAACCCCACGTCCAATCTCTCAAACAAAGCTAATATAAAAGGACAAAAAGGGAATACAAAACAAACGGTTATTGTTCCTTTTACATACTCTAGAAATTTCCATGGTTGAAAAAAAATGAGAAAAACGTAACCAATTTCATATATCAACGTAAATAAAAACATAAATAAATTATAATTCAAAATACAACAATATTATATAAAATAATTATCAAATATAGATGTCTAAGACTGAAAAACATACCAAAAGAAGGCAAAAGACAACGATACAACACACTACAATAGATCCAAAAGGCAAAGGAATAAAAGAATATCCTTCGTCATCCAACGGCGGACTAATCAAAGAACCACGTGACAATAGATCCAAAAGGCAAAGGAATAAAAGAATATCCTTCGTCATCCAACGGCGGACTAATCAAAGAACCACGTGGAAAAATATTGACAAATAATAGGTAATAAAGAAAATAAATAATAATAATAATATCAAATAAAACAAATGAAGACCACTGAAAAAACAAAAAATTGAGAAGACCCATATCCTAAAAACTCGAAATCAAAAGCAAAAGGCAAAGAAGAGAGATCTAGGTAAAGAGAGAGAAGCACGCAATGTATAAAAGAGAGAAAAAACAACAAATGAGGAAGACCAAACAATAGAGAGAAGAAGAGAGAGAAAACATCAAATCGGGAAGACCAAATAATAAAAAGGAAATGAAATCCAAAAAGCCAAAGGCTATCAAAATGACAAAAAAGCCAAAAACCATCCCCATATCAAGACTAAAATAAAAGGGCATCATCGTCAAGTCATGCAAATGACCAAAAAGCTCCCATCCATCCCCCCCCCCCCCAACAGTGAAAATATAAAAGGGCAGAAAGGAAAAACCAAAAAAAAAAAAGTCACTATTTGTTTCTTCCACAGTGTTTTTTTTTTCTCAACTTTAGATATATATATATATATATATATATAATAATGTCGCTATAGTAATACACTAGAAAAAGGCATGAAAGACCACGTGGATCTGCTAGGAAAACAAACCATGTTTCTGTATAAAAAATTAATGAGCCTGTTTGGTTCACCAATTCTATTCTATTGGAATGAAAAACACCTTTTGATAGGTGTTTGTACCAATATCTCTAATTTTTCTATTTAAATGATCTTTTGATGAGTGTTTGTTTTAATAATTCAGTTTCTACATTCAAATAGTCTATTAGTCACATCAATCATTAAAATTAATTTTTTGTGTCTTAGACGGGAATAAAAAAGAGAAAATATTTTTGAATGAATCCATCTCAATACTCGCATTCTAATTACAATTCATTTTATTGTTTTTCCATTCAAATATCTCTCATTATAATTATAACTCAATCTACAATTCTTTTTGAAATACACAAATTCAAATTGACGTATCAAACAGCCGATAATAATAATTAATTTTGTTCGAAAACGACTACAATGTTTCTTTTTCTTTCAAAAAGTGACTATAAAATATCTGTACACTGAACAATAAGTATACCGACATGTATTGGAAAAATAAAAATGAAGAAACGGATAAAAATATTTTTATACCTACATTTTGACTCTTTCTCCAATTTATATCCTCTATTTAGCTAATTATCAAAATTGTCGGACACGTTTTAAAATTATTACAAATTAATATCTTTCACAGTCAAGTCCAAATTTTAACTTCCAAATATCCCAAAATACCCATTTAAGATTTACACATGAATATTTAAAAATTTTAAAACTAGTAATTAAAATAAGAATATTTGAAAAATCCAATAAAAATTTTGATCGTCACTCTTTCTCCTTAATAAAAATATTATTATCCCTCAAAACAAAAACAATTAAAAAAATATAATTCCTCATAATCCTGGCAATTCGGGCCAGCCCGTGGCCCGTTAGAGTGGCCCACAGGTCGGGCCGAGCTAGGCCTGGGTTTCGCGGCCCGGCCTGATCATGCAGGCCGGCCCGGCCCCTTTTTTTTTTTTTAGGCCTAGATTCGTCTGGGCCCTTAAATTTTTTTTAAAAAAAAAAAAGGGCCCAGATCTAGGCCCTTTTGTTGTAATTGTAACAAATGCAACGGTAACAATGTTACCGTTGGATTTATATCATTTTTTCTGTTTTTCTTTTTTTTTTTAGTTTAAACTATTTTTTAAAATTTAAAAAAAAATATTTTCTTACATTATAAATACCCTACACTCTCCACTTTTTTTTCACACTTACAATTTTCAAATACTCTCTTATTTTCTCATTTTTTCTCTCTAAATCTCTAATTATATTCTCAATTTTATTTTTTTCTCTCTTATCTAACTATTATTTACTAATTATTAGTAATTATATTTTATAGTCTCCAAAGTCCAAACACTCCATAACTCATAAAGCTTAATTAAAGATACGATTTAATTTATTTATCATAATTATCTTTTTAATTTATTTAATTTGTAGTATATTTAGTTGTTTACTATTATTACTAGTATAATAGTTAGTAGTTTGTAGTTACTAGTTAAGTAGTTAGTAACTTAGTAGTTCTACAAGACTTTGTTTTTAATTTTAATTCAATTGTAATTTTTTACAATTAAGATAGTAATTCATTAGTTTGTAGTTTGTAGAAACTTTATTAGAATATTATATTTTAAATTTCAATGAATTTTTAATTTTTAGTAGTTTATAATTAAGTTAGTAGTAGAAAATTTATTAAATATATTTTCAATTAATTTGTAATTTATAGTTGTTTACAATAAAGTTAGTAGAAACTAGAAAGTTTATTACAATATTAAATTTTTAATTTCAATTAATTTATAGTAGTTTACAATTAAGTTAGTAGAAGTTTATTAGAATATTATATTTTAAATTTCAATTAATTTGTAGTAGTTTACAATTAAGTTAGTAGAAGTTTATTAGAATATTATATTTTAAATTTCAATTTATTTGTAATTTGTTGTTGTTTATAATTAAGTTAGTAGAATATCTATATTTGTAATTTCGATTTATTTATAGTTGTGTATAATTTTAATATCTATATTTTTAATATAGGATATGGATATGTCAAAAAATATCCCTATTGATTTGAAATTAGATGACGACCAAATTCGCATAGCTGAAGAAGGTGACCAAGTCCCCGAAATACAAACTAATCCAAATGCTAGTAGAAGTTGTTCACAATTTCAAGATAGTTGTTCGCCGAGTGCAAGCACGACCTCCAAACGTGTAAGGACAACTTCCAATGTATGGGACCATTTCGATTCAAAATTCAAAGATGAGGCTGATGGTGAGAAGACAAAAATGGCAAGATGTAAATATTGTAAGAAATTATTAACTGCTAAACCATCTAGCGGGACCACTCATTCGAATAGACATAGTGATGCATGTGTCAAAAAACACAAAAAAGACAATGAGCCTACTCAATCAACTCTTCAACTCAACAAGGATGGTACGGTAAGTTCTTGGAACTATGATCCTTTAGTAGCTAGGGAATCTCTAACACGTTTAATTGCTATAAAAGATTTACCATTAGGTTTTGGTGATTGCAATAGCTATGAAGATCATATTAGAAGATCTTATTATCCAAACTTTAAAAGAGTTTCTAAAAATACCACTAAAAGTGATTTGATTAAAATTTATGAAAATATGCGTAAAAATTTAATATCTGAATTAACTTCATTAAAATTTTGTATTACATTGACATCTGATATTTGGGATGCTAATTCTAAACAAGATTATTTAAGTGTAGTTGCACATTATTTAGATTCTAGATGGATAATGCAAAAAAGAATAATTGGTTTTCGAGTCGTTGATAATAAACATACTGCTGAAATTATTAGAGATAGAATTTTAAACGTTGTTGAAGAATATAGCATAGCGAATCACATTATCTCTATCACTTTAGATAATGCTACCGCAAATACAAAGGCCATAAAATTACTTAGCAATTTGGTAAGTTCATATACTGGAGGATTCTTACTGCATCAACGTTGTGCATATCACGTCATCAACCTTATCGTCAAATCAAGTATAGATGTTATAAGTGTATATATTGAAAATATTCGATCTGCTATTGCTTATAGTCATGCTTCTAATCCACGCATTGCCGAATTTAAAACATGGTGCATAGCTCAAAGATTAAAACCAAAAAAATTCCAAGTTGACATACCTATAAGGTGGAATTCCACTTATTTAATATTGAAAAGTACATTATCATATAAAATTCCAATTACTATGTTTTACAATTCAAAAATAAGTTCATTAGTATTGAAAGATGAAGATTGGTTCATTTGTGAAAAATTTGTACAATTTTTAGACGTTTTTCATGAAGTTACTGTTACATTATCTGGTATTTATTATCCTACTTCTCTAATTATTTTACGTCATTTTTTTTTATTGCTGAAATGTTTTGTAAGGCAAGATGTGACCCTATATTTGAACCAATTATAACACGTATGCAAGAAGTATTTTTGAAATATTGGTTTCCAATTCCTTTATTATATTCATTTGCTTTTATTTTAGATCCTAGGGGTAAATTAAATGGTCTTTCTAATTTAATTAGCTACATTTCTACATATTTTGAGATAGACTATACTACTGAATATACAAATGCTCGTGACAAATTTTTTGAAGTGTATAGTATATATGAGGCTAAGTTTGGTAGTAATCAACAACAACACACTCCTCCACAAGAAACTGAAGAACAGTCAAAAAATAAGTCTTTTTGGAGCATGGTAGGTTCTCGTCCTCAAGGGTGTGGCCGTGGCTCATCATCAACATCATCAAGTTCAAGTCAACTACTACCACCAATAAATCCACAACAATCCTCTGATCTTACTCAATATATTGAGCTAGACTCTAACATCGACCCCAATGATGAGAACTTAAGTTTTGGAATGGTGGCATAAGCGTCAACCAAGATTCCCGGTGCTTTCACAATTAGCCCGTGACGTTTTAACAATTCCGGTATCCACGATTTCTTCAGAATCTGCTTTTAGTACGACTAAGATGATAGTAGATGAGCAAAGGACTTCGTTGGCTCCTGAAATGGTTGAGGTGTTAACATGTGTTAAAGATTGGGAAAAAACGGCAAAGCGAAATCAAGACACTATTCATATTTATAATGAAGAATTAGCCGAAAATTTCAATAACTTGTACATGAATGATGATGATGAGTCATAAACTCATAAAGTCATAATTAATAATATACTAGTTTTTTCAAGTAATAATTTGAATTGTAATAAATGATCATCAATAAAATCAAATTTCAATATTTTAAATTTATTTGTTTCATTATTTTTCTTAATATCCTATTTAATTATTATTAATTTTTTAACAATAGAAAACATATGTAGTTTATGTTGTCAACTTTTTTTAAACGAAAATTCAAATAAAAAATTTAAATTTAACAGATTAAAAAAATTGTTAAAAAAAAATCAAATAATAGAGAAAAAAAAACGGACCGAGTACGAGCCGGCCCGGTTTTAGCCAGTTAAAAAACCTGGCGGACCAACGGCCTTGGACTGGACCATATTTTATTTTGACCGGGTTGGACCGGCTCAACCCGCATTTTTAGATTGGCCACACCGGCCCGCCCCAGTTACCCCTTAAAGCCCGTGATGAGCGGGCCAGGCCGGGTCCATTTTGCCACCTTTAATTCCTCGTAAACCCAGGAGGAAACACAAAATTGTTAAAAACTACATATCAAATCACAAGAAACTAAATTAACTAATTCAATTAGTCACTAGAAGCTTCACTCCCCCCTCTCTGGAGTCCTTCTCTCAACGTCTTCACCACGCTTTCTTCCTTAATCCATGGTTCGATCTGCTTGCTTATCATTTTTTTCTTGGAAAGCTTATGCAATTAGAAAATTTTACAACAGAAAAAAGAGTTAAAAAAAAAATCATAACCAAAAACACATTGAAAAGACACACTTGTATGTTTTTCATAAAACTCATAATCACAAATCAAATATTCACCCCCCCAAAAAAAAAAACCCTATCATTAACCGTCAAAATCAAACATATCCAGGGATGGGACTAGCTTGGGCAGACTGGCCATCGAGCAGAGGGAAGCCAAGGGTGCGGCCTGGCAGTGAGCCTTGTGCGACTGAGTAGAGATATGAGCCCTTGGATCGAATGGATAAAAGATGTAAAGGTTAGATCTGACCATGGAAGACAAACTACATCATTTTTGGCTCATCAAATTTTTCGTAGAAGTGTATAGCATGAAATTACACAGGAAACAAAGTTATAAATTTGTATATATATATTTGAAGAAGAAGATATGAAGAAGTTGAGGGAGAAGCGAGAAAGGTGAAGAAGAGGAAGTGGGGGAGGACGATACGGCGATTTTCTTTTTCGTCTTATTGCTTTTATTCTTTTTAATATCTGGTTATGTCTTATTAAAATTTTATTTGAGTTTTTACTATATCATAAGGGTATTTCAGTAAATTCGTTAGTCAAAATAATTGACTGACCAACTGAAGGTATAAATTCATTCGAAGACAATGTTGATAATAGCTGAAAAAAAGGTATAAATGGGATAAATAGTCAAAATATGTGGTATGAAAATGCTATTTTTGCCCCAAAAAAATGATAATATTCAAATGGAGCTGAATAACCACCTAGCTCTTCAATGAAAAAAAAAAAATTGATATTATTCCAATGGAGCTGAATAACCACCTAGCTCTGCTACACAAAGTCAATTCTGGCTATTGTAGAAGGGAAAATGAGGAGTAATATTTGGTTTTTCCACGAGTGAAATTCATAATTTTTTTCTCTCTCTATTTTTAAGCGAAAATAGCATGGTTTCTTACTTGACTTGAATACGTTTCATATAGCAGATAAAATTTGAATCTGCCAAAAAAAAAATCGAAACTGTCACGTTTTTAATGGTATCTTCAATCTCTTGCGTTTATAATTAAATTAATATGTCAATCTTCAAGTCTTTGGTAAGAGATGCATAATTAATGTTTTACCAAATTATATGTCAAATATGTTTTTGAAGGGGAAACAAATGCACAAGCCACTTATGAAAAAAAAAAAAAAAGAAAAGAAAAAAGTTCTTTGCTTGAAGTTGCTAACCTAATTATTTTCTTGTTGAACTCCTTTGTTTTTTATTTTTAATTTCTTGTAGAACTTATATAGCATGCAAAACCTACTTCAAGTCGGGTGTGTCCGAAAATTGGAAAAGATTTTCCGTAATAATATTGTATATTATATTGAAAGAGGTTACTTGCAATATGTAAATGATAATTAGAAGATTTATTTTTTAACTCTGTAGTGACTGACATAAAGATAACATAATTTATTAGCACGAAAATATTGAGAAACAAGTGTGTGTCTCTTTCCAATGTAGGCTTAGTGCAAATCCAATTGTTTATAATGATTTTCTCATAAATTTAAAAAAAAAAAAAAAAGCAATAATAAACAAGATTAAATATTTTAAGAGGCTAGTTAGAAGATAGCATAATCGACTAATTAATGGAACTTTTATACTACCCAGAGTTTCTCTAACGAGAGTTCCGATTGAATTTGGTGTCCCAAAACAACGGAGTAAAAATTAGAGATTAAACCTTTCATATTATTTAATGTATACACTGAACGCGTATAAAGCACTGACTACTGATTGACTTAGTTGAAGTGATAAAGCTGAAGATTGCGCCTAAATCAAACAAAGCGCTCATTATGATAATCAAATCATAGGTCGTTCTAATGTGCTAAATATATTTTTACGTGCTAAGAAATATATTAAGGGACTTTGTATTTTAAGATTTTATTCAAACTATACTTTGTGTTTTAGTTATTATCATTATTGATATTTGGATTTAAAATCTGTTACAAATTTATACTCTGACACTAATTTAAATCAATTAATTTAACAAGTTGCAATTGAAAAAATTGAAAATAAATCATATAAAAACTTAATCAATCATCTTGGTAAATTAACTTTCCTAAATTAGTGTTAGAGTATAAATTTATAATAAATTTCAAATATAAGAATTAATGTTGATAATAACAAAAATAGATTATACAAACTGAATAAAATATCAAAATATAAAGTTAAAAAATAATATTATCTCATGATTATATTTATATTATCAATTTGTACATAAAAGAGTGTTTGCAGTGTGGACTCTTTCTTAGATTTCTTAGATTTGACAAAATTGTGTTTGCATTGTGGACTGGGTCTTAGATTTGACAAAATTTACTGATTAAATTCCTAGTACCTTTTACTTCTAAACTATGTTTTTCAGAAGGAAAAAAAAAAAAACCAGTTACATGCTAGTTATACTAGTATAATCTATGAAATTAGAGGTTCTAAATCAAAATTCGAACTAAAACTCTTTTACTTTTAACGTTCTAATTCAACCAAAAAAAATTAAATCAAGAAGAGGTAAGCCAACAATTTAAATCATTAATAGGTAAGCCAACAATAGAATTATACAGTAAAATATACAACGTACAATCAGTCAACCCAAGGTTATCAAATCGGTCTAAATGGAAGCCCAGAATAGTAGAATGAAGCCGACTTCTGTGCTCTCATTCTTGCTACAGGCCCGACAACCTTAAATCAAATCGTATCAATATATATTCAGAAATTTACACCGATATCCGTTTTTTGCCTAAAACCCATTTTTATTTTATTTTAAAATATCTATTTTTTGGTATATATTTCATATCTAGAATATGTGTGATATATATTTATATTGTAATGTTTTACGTTTGGTTTATATTTGTAGTATAAATTTAGACATGTGGTTTACATTTTGAAATTTAGACCATCTTTGCGTATAATTTCTATACATAAGAAATTAATATTATATTTCATTCCCAAAAGATTTGTGGTATATATTTATTTAAAAAATGGGTATAGAATTAAAATAAGTATTGGTGGAACAAAAGTACAAAAAGGTACTTATGAAAATATTCTGAAGAAAATAGGTACTTATGTATTTTTCCCATATATATTTCAATTTTCGTGGCCATTTTCTAGCCGAATAATATCATGGTACATGGGCCATGTAACAGCTGGCAAGCGAATTGATTTCAATACATTACTCGGTCCAGCCTAATTCTTTGTTCTGGACAGAATTCTGGTGTGAAGACGCACAACTCAGGAAAATTAAGGCAACTACTGTCTTTTGCCCCATTTTTATTTTTCTACCAGTGATTCTCAAAATTTCTTTTCTAGGAGTCCAAGAGAAGTCAAAATTCCAAAATACTCTCTCAGCTCAAAATACCAATTATCCAATACTAAAATATCCTCTTCCAACCTAAACCTTAACATAAACAGCTCCTTCTCCTCCATTGCCACCCAAGCCGCCGCGTAGCCTGACCTCTCGACCCTCCCAAGCCGAAAAAGCCCAACCCACCTCCACCTCCTCCAATGCTTCTTCCTCTCTACCACCCTTGCGAATTCGTTGAGTCGACTCGATTCTAAAAGCCATCAACTAAGCCAACCTTCATTGCCCTCGAGGCCTCGACTTCGACCAACAACTCGAATGGCCACGCCTACATCTCTGGCCCCAACTACAAGATCTCTACCAATATATCCATCTCAAGTCATGTACATCTCCACTCTAACTCGAACAGCCGCCAAGAACTTCCTCGAATCGTGGAATGTTGTGTGTTTTTTGAATGATTTTAGACTGAATTTGTAACTATAAATGAATTTTAGGATTGATTTTTGTGTATGTTGGATTCATTTGTGACAATGACAATTTTCTGTCTAATTGATCGTCACAAATTATGCCGAAGAATAGTTGAAATCAAAAGAAAGGTGTAACTTTGTGTGTTTTTTGAATGATTTTCGACTGAATTTGTGAGTAAAATGAATTTTAGGACTGATTTTTGTATGTATTGGATTGATTTGTGACAATAACAGTTTTTTGTATGTTGGATCGTAACAAATTATGACAATTTTTGTAAGACAGACACAAATATTATGACTAGCAATCACAAATCAGGTTTCGATACACAAAATTATGACCGTCATGAATTATGTATGTTGATATCACATACATACACACATATATATATATATATATATATATATATATATATGTTGCCAATCCAATAGGTATTTTTTTTCTTTACCCATGGGTAAGTATTTTTTTTTTAGCCGTTAAAGCCATTAAATTTGTTATCCAATGTGAATGCTTATTTTACTTTTGTAAGGCAGACATAAAATTTGTGACTAGTAGTCATAAATCAGGATTTCATGGTACAAAAATTATGACTGTCATGAATTATGTGAGTATTAGTATCATATATATTGACTACTAATAGAGAAATGTCATGATTTTTCTTATAAAATTAAATTTGTATTAGACAAATATTACTATGCTATTATTGGCCAATATGGAATAATTCTTATCTTTCTTTTATAATATTGGCACAAATTTTATTATTAAAAGTCACATATCACGATAACATGTTAAAATTATATAAATTACAGTAACAAAATCTCACAATGTCCGCAACGATGTAAAACATATTACGATCTTGAATCTCAAAATTATGACCACGAGTCACAAATTGTGACTACTTCAAAATTAGTAACAATGGAAAATAAAATTTTTTATTCTAAAAAAAAATCCTTTAAAAAATTGAGATGACAAATTATTAAAAAATTGTGACAAATGGTTGCATAAAGACATCTTCAAAATGAGTATTTTTTTCTCTCTCTAAAAGCAACTGAAAATGTAACTTTTTGCTACTAGAAAAGAAATTCTGAAAAACACTCTTAGAAAAGTAAAATGGAGCACTCATAGTTGCCTTAATTTCCCACAACTCTAGATATATCATCTCAGTTTCTCGTGGGGTACCGACTTCTAGCTAAACTAATAATTAAGGGTTAACACTTTTAGCTACAAAAACAAAAAATTACGAAAATAGGGTGGGTCGTTTTTTTCCTCCAATTCTTTTCCCATTTTAAATATTTTAGAAAAATATCATTTTTAAAAATAATTTTTAGTTAAAAGTGTTTGAAAACTGGATATCAATTGCCAGTAAATTCCTATGCTTGTTTGTTACATGTGCTAAAAAATGGTTATATATTACTAGTTATTATTTTAAAAATGACACTTTTTTAGAAAGTAACATTTTTCTAAAAAATACGGTACCAGATTTTAGAAAAAATTGAATCTACGTAGATTTGCAATTCTTTCTAAAATGGTATTCGATGGCCTAATTTTCTCAATAATTAATACAAATATATCATATTAGTTGTAAACACAAGTCCCATATATATTAGCAAAGCATGCTAGGAGAATGGGTTTACGAGGGATTTGGCTGCTCCTCAGTGTGGATCTAAAGATTGCCATTTGTCAGATGAAGTATGGGCTGGGATTTTATTGTGATGGTGAAAATTCAGTGTACACTCGAGGTTGACCAGCTTTCATGTTAGGGCGAGAAATGACGCAGTGGAGAAATATGGGGATGATAATGAGTTTATAAAAGATTAGGCTACTCCTCTCAATAGATTAATATTTTGAGATTGAATCCCAATCTCTTACGAGGAACCTATGGCGCAACATGTCACTCGTTTTTCTCACAGGAAAAACGACAAAGCCAAAATATATATCTCCCACTTTTATGGAAGAAAAAATGGCTGAATGGAGACACATAGAGTTTTGATGTTGTCAGTTTCTTAAATTGTTAATGTTTATGGCCTTGAATAAAATTATATTGAATGACAAGAAAATGATTAGTTATAAGAGAGCCCTAAAATCATAACCTTTTGAATGTGTACATTCATAAGATTATTTTTGTTTTAATTACAATATTGTTACCAGTAAATAAACTTACTTTGAAGGACAATCAAATTATAACTATATCTCTATGTGGTTGCAAGTTTAACCTAGTAATAATCATGCCACGCTTTCTCTAATGTGGAGATCTTGATATCAAATCTGCGGTCTCCCAACTCAAAATAACTAAATGCCTGCTATAAGATTTTATTTAAGCAGTGAAAAATGTCAATTTGGCCCAAGAACACTTGATCGATCCATCCATTTCCCAACTTCCATTTTACATACAAAGTGATTGGCTACTGAAACAAATAGAAATAGCCAAATAGGGAGGGTCATGAGTAAGAAAAATAGTACCCAATCACAAGTCACTACTACTTCTAAATGCTGCCATTTAACTAGTAAAAGCAAGTCAATGTGGATCTACAAAGATTTACACTTGAACACACAAACCCACAACTTACAGACACTTTCAATCCATTGGAAACATCTCGTATATATGTATATATATATATATAGTACTAATCCAATAGATATTTTTTTTTATACCTATGAATAAGTATCAATTTGATCAATGAAAATAGGTATCAATTTGATCAATGAAAATTTAGCGTGCACAATTTTTTATTGTAAAAAATTAGAGAGAAAAAAAACATTAATGATGCACGTCTTTTCATATACTTCATTATAACTATTAGATCAACATTAAGATGGTGATCCAACGACTAAAAAAAAATATCTACTCATAGGTAAAAAAAAAAATACCTATTAAATTGACAAACATATATATATATATAAGAAGTTAATTATTCTATTTAAATTTGTTGAGACATCATTTTTGTGAGTTGAAGTGAGTCGACCATAGAAATTAGCAAATCAGTTTTGGGATTATTATGTTCTAGGAAGAGAGATATTGTCGGCATCGCAGACTACCTGGAGCGACGATCGTTTACCACACGCTATATTATGTGATACTTTATGTTTGCAAAATATTAGTTAGTACTACTGCACGTGATGCGTACTCTCGATCGATCCATATTTTTTATAGTAAAAATTAGACCAATACATCATCTGTGTCCTATTTTCTCTTTTGCATTTCTTATTTCATTGCAATATAAGAAATAGATTACGGAATATATTAATATTATCCAATTTTAGGTGACTAATTAATTAAGTTATTGCGAGTAAACATGTCATAATATTATTTGACCAATAAGGGTAAGTAATTATTCATTAAGAAGATATAAGAAAAATAGGAGTAACGGAAGACGATTTATTATTATTTGACTTCAAATTAGAGACAAAAAATAAATGTTTTTTTTCCACTTAATTTCGAACGAACTTACAAAATGGCAGTTCTATTATCACCCATTTGTTTTTTTTCTATATACTATTTCTAAAATTATACCCTCAACTAAAATTTAAAATATAACATCTACCTTCTACACTCCTAATTTTTCCTAAATCATCCCGTAATCTAGTTTTGTCTTTTCTCTTCCCAAACCTCACATATTTTCTCCTATCCATCCTTCTCTAGTTCTCTTTATTCCCTTTCATTTTGTTCAACCCTATTTTACCCAAAAGATTTTAAAGAAGGTGGTGATGCTTGATCTAAATATCTCTATAAATTTTTTTTAGATTCTCTAAAAATTATATAATTTGTAAGTTAATTTCGTATCTTCATCAAGAAAATATATATACACCTTCTCAAACGTCTTCACTTCATGTTGCTGGCACCTCTTCAAAATTATTTCATTCCTTCTAGGTATTTGAAAGTTTCAAATTGGAGTTAATAATAAGGTTCTTGATATCAAACGATTTCATGCCTTACCTAAATAGCACCCAATGAATTAGAAATCGTAAACCGTCACTATTTTGGTTTGAATATTATTTTTGGGTTTTAATTTTGATTTACAAAGTTTTCTTAATTTTCAGAAGACTCAAGCCTCATATTTATTATATACGGTATTAGAAGGAATTTAAAATAGCATGACTCAGAGTTTTGTTAAAAGCAACCATAGCTAGAGAAAAGGTTTTAATCAATATTTAGCAACGATCACAAGAAAAGATGCAAAACAAATACGTATTGTTCTTATTTATTTGACTAATGCTTGTGTGAAATAATCTTGTTTTATTTTTTAAAATCGGTGAAGGTTTGCTCTTGATCTTATTTTGGGAATTTGATTTAGTAAAGTGGTGTGAATTTTCTTTTTTTAAAAAAAATTTACTTTTGAAGATGTGCGAAGAGAGTTGATTTCGGTTTATGTACTTAAACTACGTAATTTTATTAAAAATTCTTCTAATAATTAAAAAAATCTTAATATGAAGTGTAAAGAAAGTAGACAAGAGGGTGTTAATAAACTAGGGATGTAAAGAGGGTAGGATGGAGAGGAATGCCCCCACTTCTGCCCTTATCTCTAGATTTTGTCCCTATCTCGTTCTTGACTTTGGGGAATCTACCATGGGTTTAGAGCAGAGTAGAAAATCCATGCTTGATTAAAAAAATAATTAAAAGAAATACCTTAGTCACATTTTATTCTTAAAGATGAAATTTCATTTTATCTCTTCATTCAGCATCACAGAATGATTTCAAAAAAAAATCATAGAGTTAATATATATATATGTATATATCATAGAGATAAAAGCTCTACTCCAATCTTATTAGAATAAAAAACACACAAAACACTAAAAAGGCAACAAAAAAAAAACACACACACACACAAGTCCAAAAACTACAAAAACACCATAAATACCATAATATAATTTATGTAAATACCATAATATAATTTATGTTATGTTTTTATATATATATATATATATATATATATATATATATATATAAAATATTTCATTTTTGTTATGTTTATATAAATAATTTTTTTAAAAAAAAATAAATAATGTAATGGGGCAAATTGACAACCCTACATTAGACTCATCCTTTACAAAATTATCACATAACAAAACAATAATGACGTTGTTAACCCTTTCTTCACTCATATTATGAATGAAATTTATAATGTTGTTAACGCCACAAATTACTCCATGAAATGTAGGTCTGAATCAATATTTGAAGTAAAAACATACATAAATTCTATACTACGTACGAATCGTGTTCAATTAAAATTTGCTTACGTGGTAAGTACAATAGGATAGTATTAACGTTTATTTATTCATTTTCTTGAAAAATAAAAGAACAATCTCAGATGTTAGATTCTTTTTTTTTTCACGGTAATGTCTTGTAATTATGACCATTGTATATTATGGCTCATTTATTTTGTCTCATGATTTTGTATTTGTTGCCGTATCATATTGCTGGCTTTAAATCAATAACTAATAGGAAACAGTTTCGGGCCCATTCGGTGCACCGTATTTCTAATGAAAAATTGCGACAAAAGTACCTATTTTTAGTCAAAATTTATATTTTAATACCTAATGTTTTTTTTTCTGACGCTAATAATACTTTCTGTCCAATTTTTGTAACAACCGTCAAATTTTTCCGTTAAGTGCCACATAATTATATACATGTCGACATCTGAATTTTTAGGCCATTAAAAGTCGTTTAAAAATTATAGAAAAATACTAAAATGAAATTAAAATAAAATTAAAGTATTAATACCAGAAAATAAACCTGAAATGAGTGTTTTTTTTTTTAAAGTAAATTTATTTTTCTCCACTCTCTCTCTCTCTCGACCAAGTCTTTGTCGAAAATCTTCCATTGATCTCTGCAATATTTCAGAAGAAAGAATTTCTAACTATTGTGTATGTTGAAGAAATTTGGATCCATTGTAGTAATTTTGTATGAATGGGGTTTTGCAAGTGTAGACCACCACATCCGGTGGTAGTGAGGACCTCATGGACTAACGAAAACCCAAGGAGGAGGTTCAAGTTGTGTAGGAAAGTTCGGGTGAGTAATTTTAGAAGTTTCTTTTTTTTTTTTTTTGAAATATAAGTGGTGAAGTGAATTTTTGTTTAGACTTATGGTGGTTGTGGGTTTTTCTACTGGGTTGATCCAAAAATGTACGAGAGATCAAAGAGAATAATACCAGGGTTACTTAGAAGAATTCGTGACTTAGAGGCAGAAAAATCGTCATTTGATGAAGGTGAAGTTGGTGCTAGGTAGAGTTATTCAACAACTTTTGATAGTTCAAAGATAAGAGGAGGGCTTTCTTGTATTGCTGAAAATATACCGAGACATAATGAGAAGTTAAAGCAAATGTCTGTGAAAGATTGGGGAAAATTGTACTAGTTTTTACAATTATAATTGTCATTGTTATCTAGTTAACTTGAGGTATTGATGTAATAGTGTAGCTAGTTTTGTTAGTTAGTATAAAACAAATATATGTAGAATTTGGTACTAAACTCTCAAGTAATAGCTATAATGGTTGAATTTTGTCATTGCAATATCAATGTACCAATTTATTTTTGCAATTCAAGCTGAGTTATTTATGTTTGTTAATAGCATTGTAGTTAAATTTTTAATATAATAAGGATTGTTAAAACAGAACAAAATATAAGTAAAATGGCAAATTGATTTTGCAGAGAATGACCATTTATGTCTCAAAAAGATTACATAGCTCATGTACATTATAAAATTCCATAAGAGGCACAAAGTTTTTGCACCTAATTCTAACATCTAGAAACTATAACGTCAATAATAATCTAGAAAAACTACCATCAAAAGCTATAACTATGCTACCTATGTGCATTTTCAAAACTTAATGCAATTTTTTACGGCATATCCCTAATGGTCAAATATAAATGGGCATGCTAAGTAACTCTTATTTTAGTTCATGTTTGCTCCTGTTGTAGCATTAGAGTTTACAGTAGCATCATTTCTGGCTTTCTGCTTTTGTTACCTTTCTCTTCTCTTGATTGTCTCCTCAGTAAAGTTTTTCTTAGGTGGATGTCCTTACTTCTTTTGAACAGGAGCCTGCAAAAATCTAACACAGAATCGACTTTAAGATGTATATAAAAACTGAAGAACCTATAAAACTGAAACTAACATATTCATACCTCTATAAATGTTTCATTCTCATAAGTGGACCTGAAATGGCCTCTCTATTTACAGTTGGTGCAATGGGTCATTTGACCAATTTTCTTCAGTTTGGTTGTATCATCTGCTTCTCTTTTCCTTGATTTTTTTTGGTTTGCTTAGTAAATATGTTCAGTTGGTGGAAATATTGGATTCAGCCCATTTGGGGCCATTTATCTAGGCTAGGTATTAGTTCAATTATACATGCGGCTTAATAAAAAGTTCTTTCTTATAATAGTCATGGACGAGTCTATAATGTCTAGCCCCATACTCTAAATGCTTATAGTTGCATGGCCACAAGGGAATCCTATCGGCTGGAACCTCCTACAGATGCACATTTTAGTATCCAACTTAACCACAAAAATTTCATTATTTTTATAGATAACCTGGAACTTTCTAGTTGCAGCTCTGATTGTTATACAATACTTCCCAATTACTTTGTTGTCTTCAATAACCTTCAGAATTCTTTTCCCAACAAGTTTATTCCATTTCTCCACACTTTCTTTTTTTTTTTTTGGGCAAATTCTACACATCAACCAGAATCTGATTTTCTCTAATAAAGCCACAATGGCTTTATCCCTGGTATTTAAGATAGCTGAATTAAAACTCTCAGATGTATTGTTTAATAGAATATCACATTTCTCTCCCTCAAAAAAAGCTGACCTTGTCCATTCACTAGGTTTCTTTACAGTGAGCCATGCATGATTCCTAAAATCAACTACCTTTAACTTATTCATTTTCCTTATTCATTCTTTATTTGTTGTTGCCCTAGCAACTGCCCATAACATTTGCTTTAATAGTAAACCTATGTGTTATTTCTTGAAGCTAGCATATAAATGCCTAACATAAAAATCTGAATTTTGCACTTCTAAAATGGGTCTCCAGAGTTGTTTCTAGCCCTTTCTGATCGTCACTCATCATTGTATATCTTTCTAGATTACCTATCTCCAAATCTTCCCATAATAATTGGAGAACCCACTTCCATGTCTATATGTTTTCCTTATCTATATAGAATTGTCTCCATCAATGCCCACTGTTATCAACAATATCCCTTTATAATATCCTTTCAAAAAATAGCATCTAAGCCAATTAAGAATCTGCATCCGAGCTTGAATCCTTCCTTGCATGCCTTCAAGAATATGTAGATTCTCTCGAATAATCTTTTGTCATTAACCAATTTCAAAATGGTTATACTACCAGGGTTTGTAGCTAAGATCTGTTTGCGGTAATCCTCCAAAATGGCATATTGCTCCCTAACAGACTCCTCTAATATAGTAATTGTTTTGCCCTTAACCTTATAAAATGCTAAAGGCGAGACTTCTAAGATTTTGGTGGCTACAGTCACCTAATGGAAAGTCTTATAAGATATAGTAGGATTTACTCTGAATTGCTCACGAAAATGCTTGGCCAACTATGTGTTGTCCACATGCTTACTATTGAAAATTTTTCCACAATCACGCTCATCCTTTAAAGTATGTACTCTAAATATCTTGTTGTCAACTCTACTACTATGTCATACAAAACCCAATTGCATTGTTATGTTTTGCATTTAACTCTTATCTTTTCTGAGATATTCTACGCATATATGTACTGTTTGTCTACGGAAATAAAGTACTCCTTGATAGCTATTCTAATGAGGTCTACTAATGCAAACTCTATTTCCAAAGTAAATTTAAAATTCTCATAATTAGTATTGGCATTGAACTGCATGCTCTTCCTGATTATATCATTACAACCATCACTTTCACTCAAGCTTTTTAGATCTTGCTCAGATTCAGTCTCACCTTCACTACCAGTATCATCTTCTTCATATAACTAAGTAACTAATCCCCACCAACTACTTGGATTAGGTTAATGATCCATATTCCTTCCCCCCTCATCATCCTGAGCGTATTCCTCCTGAACAAACTCAAACTCTTCTTCTCTAATTACATCTCTAGCCTTTTGGTTCTGATTGTCTTCATTTTCTGCATATTCATTCATTGGATCTTCATTCTCTGTAGATTCATTCATTGGAGCCTCATTTGCTGTTGGTTTATTTACTGGAGCTTCATACTCTACAAGTTCGTTCTGAGTGTAGTTTCTACTTCTACCTGCTAATAAATTCTAAATAACATGATTATAGTCGTATACATCCTCAAATACTCCCTCATATTGGCTTTGTTGTATGGTGCCTAGGAAATGAGGTGAGCTTGGTATGTATTGATCAGAGTTAGTTGGAGAATTTAGTGGTTATGGTGGAATATTATCTGGTTCAATTACTAGTTATGAGGGGGGATTGTGGTCCTAGATAATATGGTGATTGTGATAGAACATGTTCTACTTCATTTACTAATTGTGGGGTGGATTACAGTCTTGTCTCAGTTGGTAGTTGTGGGGAGAATCTATGGGGTTCTTGTCTATACTTATTTATTCGTGTGGTACTATCTTCCTATGTATCAATTTCTGCTTCAAGTCCAAGGTCAGTATATGAGTGCTGATTTTTGGATAATGATATAACTATGTTCAACCTTTGAATGTCTGCATCTTCAGCTAGATCTTCAATGATGCATCTTTTTAAGGGTTTAGGTCCTGGATGATGTTTAATTGCATCATTATCTTCCCTCCATTCCAATCCCATTACCTTCTCAGACATTGCCAAGAACACTTCTGTCTCTCTATATTTACGCCTCACCAATTCTTCTATCATTTTCATAACTTCCTTGTCACTTACTAACATTTTTCCATATTTTAATGCCCTATCCTTTGGCTTTCACAAAAATCCAAATGGTATCCTATAATTCAAATGCAAAACTATATTTTTCAAATTGAATTTGCTGAAGTAATCTATGTCGCAATTATCAAATAATGAGACACTCTCTCCCTCGTACCTTTTATTCCCATAAAGTGTGAAGAAATCTCTACCATGATGCAGTTTGACTGTGAATAATATAAAAGACTCATCTGTCAAATTTAAAAGTAATTATTGTCAACTACTAAATACTCATTAAATAATAAATTAAGTAATATAATAAACACACTAGTTAATAGTAAACCAGATTCCCATTGACCCACCCTCATCAAAGCAATTATTAACCCCCATAATAGTAAAAGAAGTAGTGGTCCCAAAAAAAAACAACAAAACATACTCCACGCACATGGATTCCAAACCCAAAAACGCAGTACCTTTCATTAACTATAAAAGTAGGAAACCTTCACAATGTCAGTTATAAACTTTAAAAATACAAAAGCCCCAAATTTGAATAACACTCACCCACTCGATTTTCATACAAAAAATTGGAAAAAGGAGCAATAAGTATTCTATAATCAACTGAAAAATACTTACCAGTTTGATGTCGATGCTCCATCTTCTCTATAAGAACTCGTCAAGATTTTAGCAATTTGTAATCGTTAATAGTGGATTCTAAACAAGAATCAGTCAAAACAGAGAAAGGCCAGAGGGTGAAGATGATGAATTTATGAGTTTTTAAACTTTTTTACTCTCTTTTTTAACAGACTTTTTGCTTTAATTTCATTTTTCGTATTTTGCTATAATTTTTAAACGGCTTTTAATAGTCTAAAAACTCATATATCGATACATGTATAATTATGTGGCACTTAATGAAAAAATTTGACGGTTACTACAAAAATTGGACAGAATGTATTATTGCCGTCAAAAAAAAAAAAAAGATTAGGTATTAAAATATAAATTTTGACTAAGAATGGGTACTATTGCTGCAATTTTCCCTATTTCTAATTCTATCCAATTGGTTAGAGTGATCGGCACTTGATTGAGACACCAACCAAAACAAACTTTTCAATTATAGGTTCTTTTTGCATCAATATTTTTTCTAAACCTGTCCGTTTGAACCTAGATTTTAGAGGAAAAAAAATTATAGTGAAAAGGTCAAGAGAAAAAAGAAAATATTTTTTCTAAAACCTTATTAAAGTTTTATTTTAAAATTTTTAGCTTTACTAATTAATGTGTTAAAATTTTATATACTAAAATATGATATCAAATTGAACTTTTGTTTTTCTTGAAAAAATTTGTTTATCATTTTTCATTTAAATCCAAAAAAAAAAATATATATAACTTATTAGAATTTTTTTTCTTTCCCTCTAAAAATTTAGGTTTCAAACGGAGCCATAGAATGCTTAGTAATTATTTAATTACTAAATTAGAATTTTAATTTTTGGAGAGAAAGAAAAAAAATCCAAGAGATTCTATTTTCTCTTATTTGAATTGAAACAAAAAATGATAAAAAAAAATTTCAAAAAAAGTAAGAGTTTGATTTGATATTATTTTTTAGGATATAGAATGCTAACACATTAATTAATGAAATCAAAAATGTCAAACTAAAGTTCTATATAACTTTTAAGAAAAGTATTTTCCTGTTTTTTTTAATGACTTTTTTCTTCTTTTTTTTCTTTCCAATAAAATTTGAGTTCCAAACAGTCCTACAAGTTTCAGCAAAATACACACTTTTTATTTTGAACTATTAAACTGCTACACCATTGGCATCTACTTTCTTCTGAAATAGAATTGTTACAGTGGTTTGGAAAACAATGTTCAAACTTTCAATAATTCGGAGTATAACGAGACATTCTATACACATTTCGAAAGGCTAAACATAAAATAAAGCCTTATTTATTTTTCTTAATATGTATAGTACAAGGGCATTATGGTCATAAACGGGTCATAAAAGATGACAGTCACGGCTGACTCAGTGCGATAGATATGTAGTATGGATAGTAGATACAGTTCCACTATAACTATCAACTTGTCTAACTCTTCGGTTCCTTGAAGTCACTTCTACACACAATTATGAGGCTCCTCAGTCTCAATCCCACCAACTATGTTACTATCCTCATCGCCACCTTTCTCCTCCTCCTCCATGCTGAGTCAACTCGGCCTCCGTTCGCCTGTGACTCGTCCAACCCGTCCACCAAATCGCTCCCCTTCTGCAAGACGGACCTGCCCATAAGCCGTAGGGCCCAGGACCTGGTCTCCCGCCTCACCCTGGACGAGAAGATCTCCCAACTCGTCAACTCGGCCCCTCCGATTCCACGACTCGGTATCCCCGCCTACGAGTGGTGGTCCGAAGCTTTACATGGCGTCGCCAACGCCGGCCCCGGCGTACGCTTCGACGGACCCGTTAAGTCCGCCACCAGCTTCCCTCAGGTCATCCTAACCGCAGCCTCCTTCGACGCCCGCCTCTGGTATCGCATCGGCCAAGTGAGTCACTCGCACTGAGTCAACTCGTTCTCTTCGCAACTCCCTGTTGAACCTTCTTTGATGGCGTCTGGTTTGGTCTTTTCAGTCTAAAAATGAGGTCAGAGATTTGACGAAAAACGCATGCCAGATTGGGGCCCACGTATACATGTATATAGGAAAAACTCTTCATATACTTATTAAATATGCGCTTTATTAATGACGATTTTTGGTGTAGGGTAATGCTATTTGATCCTGCTAGCTAATATATATACGTTTCTTAAGCGTCAAATCACATTAGATTACTTGATATTAGAAAACAAGTGCACATTGATCATTAATGCTAATATACGTACGTGTATCTCCATAATATAATGATGTTTGTTTGTCTTTTTTTCCGGGTTTTAATGATGAATTAATGATTGTATATACATATGTATGTAGGTGATTGGAACCGAAGCAAGAGCAGTGTATAATGCTGGAGAAGCGAAGGGCATGACGTTTTGGGCACCGAACATAAACATATTTAGGGACCCAAGATGGGGGAGAGGGCAAGAGACCCCCGGAGAAGATCCGGTGGTGACGGGGAAGTACGCGGTGGCGTACGTGAGAGGACTTCAAGGGGATTCTTTCCAAGGACGGAAACTTGGCTCTCATCTCCTTGCTTCGGCTTGTTGTAAGCATTTCACTGCTTATGATTTGGACAATTGGAATGGCATTAATCGCTTCGTCTTTGATGCTCATGTAAGTTAATCAACATGTAATATTTCCAATTACTTCTTAATTCGTAGATCATTAGTGGTTTATTTTGGCCTAATTAGCTAACTATTTGCAACATTTTTCTAGCTGGGTATTTTATTTTTATTTTCTATGTTATGTTCAAAGATTCCTGCTTGTTTCATGTGCCCAACTTTTGCAAATTTTAGCTGTATCAGAGATTAGACTAGTGGGTGCTCTTAATTCCTACTTGTATTCTTGTTCAATATTTTATACCCAAAGTAGCTCAATTTCTGTATGCTTTTTTTGGCGTATCAGTCAAGATAATGATCTTTTTCTACATTATAATAGGTTTATTTTCCACTAAGCCGTATTCAAGGCATTGCTTTTCTTTCTTTTATTTTTTTTCAAAAGGGCAAAAGAGAAAAAAAGGATCTCTGCCCACTGGCAAAGTGCCAACATTCTATTTTAAATTAACGGCTATAGCATATCACATCCATATTAGTATGTTTTTTTACTTTTTTTTTTTTTTTTGGTTATGATTTATGAATAATAAGAAATAGAAGACTAAAAAACTCCATGATTAATCCAATTAATAGTGTTGGCTCTCGATAAATTTGGTCAGGTGACGCAGCAAGACCTAGCGGACACGTACCAGCCTCCGTTCCAAAGCTGCATAGAGAAAGCCAGAGCGAGTGGCATAATGTGCGCATACAACCGAGTGAATGGGGTCCCAAACTGTGCTGATTTTAACCTCTTATCCAAGACTGCCAGAGGCCAATGGGACTTTCATGGGTAACCAATAATATATATATATATGTCCCTTTCAAACTATTATATTATTATTATTATTTATGAAAAAGTGATTAATAAAAAGAAAAGAAAAAGAGAGAAAAGTAGTGTGAATTGATACGGTGATTTTGGAAAAATGGAATAATGAATATGAGTAATTTGTACATATATGTATGATCAGGTACATCACGTCCGACTGCGACGCAGTTTCCATCATCTTCGACGACCAAGGATTCGCCAAGTCACCCGAAGATGCTGTCGTCGATGTTCTTAAAGCAGGTACGTATGGCTATGGTGGGACCCAGCTTCAATGTCCTTTCTCTTTTTAATTCTTTTTACCTTTTTCTATCTTTGTTCTCTTTTAATTATCTGGATTAGAAAGAAAGCGACCCGAGTCGAAATTCGGGATCGGCGTGTGATTTATCTGCTCAAGTTTTTGTCTTCATTATTGGCTCTGGACCAAGATCAGTGGCTCTTGTGGGGAGCTTTTTTCACTAGGAAAAAAGAGAGGTTGAGATAATCACCAACTGGCATGGTCCATCATTCACCACTACTGTCTAATATTGCCCCCAAAATGGACTTGTCTTTTTTTGTCCAAACCCCAAATACAGTACCGCCACTTGTTTCCACCGACAAACTTTTTAATTATTGCTTAATATTCGAGTATCCATTTCTTTCAGATCATGTAGTTTGGCTAACAACAATAATTTGTTTATTTTCTGTGTCTACTAATTAAATTTTGATCTATCAACTTAAACAAAAATATTTCACAAAATCCAATAGTTTCAAACAGTAATTTTTTTTTTTTTTTTTTGCCTCTGGTTTCAGACAATAATTGGATAGACACCAAAAAAAAGAAAAAAAAAAAAATCTACTTCCAATATTGCTCTTGCATTCTAAGCTATCTTAGACATGGAGCCAAATATGTGCACAGCCTAGACGCCCTTTTAATAGTCTTTACGTGAGTCGTGGTGCTATATTGGTTCATTATATCGGAGGGTAGTTTTTTTTTTTTTTTTTTTTTCACTTTGCAATTCTAGCATCATATTGGCAGTATGTACATGTACAACTTCATTTTTGTTTTCTGTTCATATAACTCTCACCCAAAAACGAAAAAAAGTCTAATTTCGGTAGTAGTGATGCCATCATTGTAATTTGTAAATACGACAATTTATTATTAAAAATTTATAGTGTTCCCTACTACGTAGTGAAGGTACATACATACATAGTGATTAGTGAATAGTGATAGTATGTAGTAGTAGGGGTATGATCCATAATGTCTGGCATAGTAGTCGAAATAATTAGTAAGTAGGAGGATGCTAGAATAAAAGGTATTTTCTTGGATCTAGAAGGAGGATGTTTTCTATAGCAAGTAGAATTATTGTTGTATTTAGAAAAAGAGAATTCAATTCCAGTTTCAAATTTTTCAAAAAAAAAAAATCAAAACGAAAAATCACATATCTCTTATAATTAGATCGATTAACATGCACAGGAATGGACGTCAACTGCGGTTCCTACTTACAGAACCACACAAAATCAGCAATACAGAAGAGGAAACTCCCAGTCTCCCAAATAGACCGAGCTCTTCACAACCTCTTCGCCGTTCGAATGAGGCTAGGCCTCTTCGACGGCGACCCGACCAAAAGGCGTTACGGCAACATAGGTCCCAACCAAGTCTGCTCCAAAGAGCACCAAGCTCTCGCCCTTGAAGCAGCTCGAAACGGCATCGTTTTGTTGAAGAACTCCGCCAAGCTCCTCCCACTCCCCAAGTCATCGAAGGTCGCCATTTCCCTCGCCGTCATTGGCCCCAACGCCGACTCTCCGAAAACCCTCCTCGGGAACTACTTCGGGCCTCCATGCAAATCCGTTACGCCGCTCCAAGGTCTGCGGAGCTACGTTAAGAAGAACACCCTCTATCACCCCGGCTGCAACGCCGTGAATTGCACGTCGGTGGATATCGAAAAGGCGGTTGGGGTGGCGAAGAGAGCGAATTACGTGGTGTTGGTTGTGGGATTGGATCAGACACAAGAGAGAGAGGATCATGATAGGGACCACTTGGCGCTTCCCGGCAGGCAAGAGGAGCTCATCGCCGCCGTGGCGAAAGCCGCGAAGAAACCGGTTGTTCTCGTTCTTCTTTCCGGGGGTCCGGTTGATTTGTCTTTCGCCAAGTATGATCGCCGCATTGGAAGCATATTGTGGGCAGGGTATCCTGGCGAAGCAGGAGGACTTGCTCTTGCAGAGATCATATTTGGTGATCACAACCCAGGTGAGATAATCATCATTGTCAAATAAGTATTAATGTATCTTGAATTAAGATCTTGTATCTATATCCTACCCCTGATGCCACATTATCACGTTTTCTAAAATTTGAAATTACTAGTTAGTTTTTTAATTTTGAAACACTAGTATGCGTAGGACAGAAATCTCGACAAAAATTTGAACCAAGTAGTACTCTCTAGACTTTGAGTAATCTAATTATAATAAATTCAGTGACCCTTTTAAAATCCAGAGAAGTAAACATTGGCAATTTGGCAGGCAAAACATTTTGGTCGACTGAAACCAATGAAAATTTGACTTTTTGTTTATCTGTTAACGCAGGAGGGAGATTGCCAGTAACTTGGTATCCACGAGATTATGTGAAAATTCCAATGACGGACATGAGGATGAGGGCTGAACCATCGTCAGGCTATCCGGGTCGGACTTACCGATTCTACAAAGGCCCCAAAGTATTTGAGTTCGGTTATGGCCTCAGCTACTCGGCCCACTCTTACAAATTGTCATCTGCCGTTCAAAACAAACTCTACTTAAATCTAACGTCGTCCGGTCACACAGATGCTGAGTCTTCGGACTCCGTCCGTTACCACATTGTTTCGGAGATAAGCGAAGAGTTCTGTAAAACAAAATCGTTTTCAATCTCGGTTGAAGTCGAAAATCAAGGTGAAATGGAAGGTAAGCATTCGGTGTTGCTTTTCGTGAAACGGGACAAGCACACAAATGGAGGTGACCCTATAAAACAGTTGGTAGGGTTCGAGAGTGTGAAACTGAATCCAGGGGAAACAGCTCAAGTTGAGTTCAGGTTGAGCCCTTGTGAGCACTTGAGTAGCGCCAATGAGGATGGTTTAATGGTTTTGGAAGAAGGGTCTCGTCTGCTGTTTGTGGGAGATGAGGAGTACCCTATCGATGTTGTATTTTGATATAGAGTAGGAGCTTGGTCCTTACGCCTTGGTATATGGTAAACTTGCTGTCTTACTATGAAATATGTTGAGGTTTCGAGTCCAAATTTTGCTTTTTTAAATACCCTGAATGTAAATTCAAGTATTACCTAAATTTGAAGAATTGGGTATACTTGTAAATCTAAAATAGCAAAGAAATAATTGGGCAACCGTGAGTAGTTTTAGCGTTTTATTTTCTTCTATCTTCATTAGATGCCTGATGCCCCTTGGATTAAGCACATAATGTCATTTCGTGTAGGTTACAAGAATTACGAAGTGCCTAAAATACAATACAGACTCGAGTGATACGCCAACTCATATTAGGGACGCATGTGAAGCCTTTTTATTTTCACATTGCCCTGTAGACTTGTCGAGTCTATTAGACATTTAGGCCAATATATAGTTTTGCTCTAGTTAACTTCGTAGTCCTTCGATTTATCGTTTGATGAATAGTGATTCAATTCTTAGTCAGCTATCAATTAAAAAGACTACACACGGTCTTTCAGTCTCAATGTGCATTCAATCTACTACTAACATGCTATGTAGAGGTGAAAACCGATCCCTCTACAGTCTACACTTCCAAAAGTTTATTGATGTGAATTTTTATTCATCGATTAGAAAGAATAAAATTATACATGTCAGTTAAGGGGATAAATCTACAGCTTCAAAAGTACAGATTCGTAACCGCTTAAGTGATGGAATCTCATTTTAATTCCTAGCTATCAATTTAGAGGTTTGGCATAAAAAATCAGGTCAAGAAGAGGAGAATGTGAATATGGCGCGCTCCATAAAATGCAGGACCGACCGTGCGCACGTTAATATTATTCCCAAGTTCATTATTATTCATATTACTTTCTTGGTCCTCCTTGTCGAAACTCTAGCCGCCAAGCGTGAAACTATGTAATTAGTCAATGTACGCGTTCGTTGGTTATGGAGCTAAAAGTATAACCTCATTATTCACTTTTACTTTTAATTTTACAAAACTCTTTCCTGGTAAAATAAATACTTCATGCACTATTCTAGCAAAAATAAATAAATTAATACCCCTTTCATGAACTACAGTTAAGTGAGGTTATGTGATAAGTAACACCAACTTATATTACAAATTTTTCTCCCAAAAAAAAAAAATCAATAGTTGACCTTTATTTTTTCCACCTTTACTCTCCTAATAATCCTAAATATTTTAGCATTGCCGGCCTATCAATTTAGTCATTTTCGAGCTATCTATTTATTTATTTAGCCCTATACTATTTTTTTTGGGGGGGGTGGAGAACTACTCAGACAGAGCTATTTATTTATTTTTAGGTCAGAAAAAGGTCGCTGTTTATTACCATGATATTTTAACACCACAAAATGCAAACTAACACTTAATTGTCTAAAGAGAATAGGAGCCCCATATTAAATTGTCAATTTATCAAGCAATTAAAATTAACCAGTGTTTATGTGTTATGATATGGCCCCTGCTGTAGAACAGATATTTCAACCTGTTTAGCAAGCAATTAAGGATTAGTTTTTTCTTCTTTTCAGTTGTCCTTTTTATCTCCAGCAGAAAATACAAAATAAAGACTTCAAAATAGAAAACAGCACAAAATGAATAAGGCATCTGCAGCAAACAATACAAAATAAAGACAACAAAATAGAAAACAGCTCAAAATGAAGAAGGCAACCTTCTTTTTTCCGCTATTATCCATTAATAAGAAGACACTATCAAGTTTCAAGGATATTAATGATACTGTTTATCTTATCTAACATTTCCATCCCAACCTTCTTTCAGCTTGTATTCTATAGAAGAAAGAAGTTTCATGCACTCATGACCTGAAAAATTCTCTAAAACACAATGCACTGTACATGGTATTGTAAGGGAATTAGTTATCATCATCTTGAACGAATCAAATGCGTCTTTATTAAATTCAAAACAATAATTGAGGCTAATAGAAGTAGAACTGAGATGTAGGCCACAATAACTCGAGATTCCCTAGCAAGAGAGCAGTAGATGATGCTTACTGCACTTTTGTTTCTCCGGAAAATAGCAAAAATAAATCCAGGGTCATCTCTTGCATTCCATGACATGGCTGGAACAGCCACTTCATAGGTCCCATCCGGATGAGTGTAAGCAGAAAATTCATGGCTATGCCCACTGAATACAATCCTGCAACCAAAAGTAAGACCATCAGCTGATGGTTGAGGACTCGAACAACTGAAGATGTGAGAAACCTGGGACGAAGTAATACACAGTTTATGTATGAACAGATAACATTTGCAGAAATGTCCTCACAAAATTTGTGGACGGTTTTTATCAAATAGGAGCATTATTTGCAAAAACTCTCGTCAGAAAACTTCTGTAAGTACACACCACAATGTCACTCACATTTTTTCTTTGTTTTCTCTTTTCTATAAGATATCCCAGAAAATCCCCCCAAAACCCATTTCAGGGGACCTCAGTTTAAAAACTGAGCCCCCTGAAACCTTTAAGCTTCAGGAAGCATGCAACTCGTAATCATTCACAAGATGGCCATGAGGAATTGAACCGCAGACCATAAAAGAAACTGCTTAATAAATAATCACTGGTTTTACCATATGAATACTTTTGCACTTTAGGGTGTAGGAATGAAGGCACCATATGATCAATTGTTGAAGCAACAAAACTTGCACGGCACTCTAATTTACGTAGGCAGACAATTGGATGGGATATGACCATTAATCAGGAAACTTGGATAATAACTTAATCATTGCTTTGGGAAAGATAGCAAGAAACAATCAACATACGAAAGATGAGGCCATAAAAGAAGTTGAGGCTGATTAAAAGCTTTAGGAATCCAAAAACTTAAGTCTTACCTTGGTTTAAGAGCTTGAAATATGTACTGAGTAACATTTGCAGGGAGATTGTGCAGCAAATCGTACGGCCCAGCCCCAACAAAGCCCCTAAAGATAAAAGTTCAAGATAGCTTCATAAATTAGAACTTCTAAATATCTATAACACATTATACCCATCACAAAGAGCAAGAAATAAAGCAAATAAAACACACAGCGCCCTGAAAAATCGGCAGCTCTATCCTCTACTGAAACAGAAGTATACAATTTTGAACATTGTTCGAACTTCAAAACTTGTTAACTTTGACATCTTTACTGGCCATATTGAACTTTTAACTTATACATTATCTTATAAGACTAAACAACGAAACAATTAACAAAAAGAACAATGTCAGATGCAGGAAATGCACCCACCTGCCATCATCCACCACATCTGAGCTCCCACCTAATTTTGCAGACGGTTTTTGGCGCAATGGGAAATGAAGCAAGAGAACAGGTCCAGAGCCAGAAGAAACATCACTCTCCCTCAACCTAAACCCACGAACCCGGTCCCCAATTTCGCCGGACTTATCGACCACATCCTCAAAACGGTCCATCTCAGCTCGCAAGTCCAGACTTTCGCTCTCTACAATCTTCTCCACACTAAACCTCAAATCATCGTTCCCACAGAGCAAAGCCACGGCGTTAAGCGAAACGAAGCTGACATTGCTGATTTCGAAAGCGCCGCAACCGGCCGAGTCCAGCCCCGGAAACCTCCCGGCAACCCAACTCACCGATTTCCGATTCAGCTCGCCGCAGCGCCCGAGATCCCGGTCTCCGAGAACGACGTGAAGAGGTACACCCAGAAAGGGACCCACCACCCGGTCAAACTGGTGGAGCACCGAGACCCATTTGGGCTTGGTCAACTCCCAACCCTTGGCCGAAACATCGCCCAAAACTACGAGCATATCGGGCTCCAAAGTTTGAAAAGACTTCTACTAATTAAACAAATTCAATTCTTTTCAGTCTCGAACTATGAAGGAAAGATTTAGAAGATTAAGAACACGAACCAGAAGAAGAAGAATTACCCTGAAAAATTTGGACATGTAATAGTCAGTGAAAAGGCGATTGCGATAGCCAGAATCGGAGCCCAGAAGGAGAAGATTGGCGACCATCATGACCTTGAGGTCCTCGGGATGGTCTTCAATGGTGGTTTCGGATTCGTGGGTGGGTACAGTTTTGCACGACGGAGCCGATACCCACTCTTCGTGAATGACCAGAGCCAAGACTAGGACTAGCGAAAACAATGGCCTCCACGCGACTTCCATTGCTGGGGATTCTAGATTTTTTTTCTTTTTCTTTTTTGGTGGTGGGTTTAGGGTTTAGGTGACGAAGATGTAGTGGGTTAACCTTTTTGACCGTTGACACTCGTCCTCCGCCATCGCCCAATCTCGCCTAGCATTGAAAAGGTTTTTGGGTCCTTGAAGAGACTCGAGACTTGAGACTTGGGTGGTCGGTGACCGTTCGTGCCTTGCGGTGGACTTGGGTACTTAGCAAGCCAATGGTTTTGTCGGGTACATTCAATTCCGTCCGGATCAGCTTGCATCTAGAAATCAATAAATACGGTAGCTTAAAATAAACTAATTTTCTTTTCTTTTCTTTTTTTTTTTTTTGAGGTAACTAATTTTCTTTTTTTATTGCACGTCAAACAACTATAAAACATATAGAATTTCTTTTCCACTGCACAGACTCTCTCCTAGAGATGTAAACTAGGTTGAATTGGGCCGGGAAACGTTTAATAAACCTACGCAGATTTTATAACAAGTCTACGTCCGGCCTTTCTAAAATATAGTCTGGGTTAATGAGTTCGATATGTGTCTAATACAAGCCAAAATTAGGACCTAATTTTATTATTATGTTATACTCTAAAATATTAAATATGTGTCTGTGGGTTAAAATATAACTCTAAAATTCATTCATATTTTTTTAAATTTTGAATAAATTAAAAATAAAAAATAAATAACATTGAAAATATTTATTTTTAATAAATTTTAATTCAAAAATATATTTAAATTAATTAAATATGAATTGGGCCGATTGACCGTCCTACTATATATACCTAATTAACATTGTGTTTTTTCTTCGGAATATGGGCAGATCTATATTGACATTTTTATCTTCTAAAATCAAAAATAAAACTAATTAATTTTACAAAAAAAAAAAATCATAATTCAAGTTTTTTTTTTTTTACGTGAGTTAGCTCTTTTATTTAGTATTAAACTTTTTTTCCGATTTTTAAATATTAGTCTAATTTACTTAGATTTTGGATTTAAATTTTTTTTGATGCAGGATCTACTTTCTATATTGGTTAAAATCCACATCATGATATAAAGTAATATGAATTGAGCTTAATTTCATCGAAAAACAAAATGACGTTTTGGAAATGCAAGTAATTTTTCCTTTTGCGGAGACAAGTACTATACCAAAAACAAAATGAAAACAAAATCAAAGAGAAGAAGACGGTATTTAAAGTGGTAAGATAATACAATTATAGGGGCATTGGCTAAAACTTTATGGCATGAGAGAGAGATTATTGCATCTAGGATTATAGGAGCTTGCGTAGCATAGGGCTGCGAATTGGGCAATATTATGCAATTTATTATGAGCAGGCTTCAGAGTAGATTCCATTGAGTTCATAATTAGTGTGGTTCGAAATCTTGTTACATTTACATTCCCTAATCAATGCATCTCCAAGTGGTGACATTTTCCATTTTCCTTTCTTCGAATAATTAATGTGGAGAGAATTTTCTGAGGTTTGTCCGCCAGGAATGGGGGGTGTGGAAGGTGAAAGGCAGGTTAGCTATTTCCTTCCCCAACGAAATAATAATAATAATTATTGTTGATGGAGGTTTTATCAACAATAAATTTATGAATAATTAAGAGATGTGGCTTGTGTAAATTTAGGTAAATAATCAAAGCAAATAAGGAGACAGGGATTTATAGTGGTTCGGCCCCGAAAAAGATGAGCCTACGTCCACTGTTTTCTCACTATATTGATGAATATTCAAGGGTACAATACTCGAAAGCTAATGAAGAACGCTCAAAACTTAGACCACCCTAAGCGTGTATTTNATCTAACTTGCGGTAGTATCCAGTCAGGTTGAAGAAGCTGTGCAATTCCTTCAAATTTTATGGGGTCAGCCAGTTGACTATAGTGATAATTTTCTACTCATCCACAGCCACGCCCTCGTCGGAGATGTGTGGTCTAAGTACTCCAAACGCGATTGGCCAAAGTAGTATTTCTTGGCATTAGCATAAAGCTGGTGTTGCTATACAAATTCTAACGTAAGTTGTAGATGCCGAAGGTGCTCCTCCCAATTGCAGCTATACACCAAAATGTCATTAAAAAAAAACTAAGACAAATTTGTGCAAGTAAACTCGAAACACCTTATTCTTTAAAAACTGAAACATTGATCCTCATGGTGCGGAATGTGGTTTTTAGAACGTCTTCGTTGCAGAGTCGAATTTGGTGGTACCTGGACTTAAAGTCAAGCTTGGAAAAGATGGTGGCACTATGTAATTCATCAATTAACTCATCAATGATTGTTGATGGAGGTTTTATCAACAATAAATTTATGAATAATTAAGAGATGTGGCTTGTGTAAATTTAGGTAAATAATCAAAGTAAATAAGGAGACAGAGATTTATAGTGGTTCGGCCCCGAAAAAGATGAGCCTACGTCCACTGTTTTCTCACTATATTGATGAATATTCAAGGGTACAATACTCGAAAGCTAATGAAGAACGCTCAAAACTTAGACCACCCTAAGCGTGTATTTGCTCTGACTTCTACTCTCTCTGACTTGTTTCTGCCCAGATTTTTTGATGATCCCTTCGGAACATAGAGCCCCCCTTTATATAGATTGTAGTGACCCTATCCCCCTAGGTTCCTTATGTCTCTAGGATCCTTAATTGAATAAACGGGTAACTATACAATTGGGTAATTATCCAATTAAGTAATTGGATAATTATTCAAAACGGATAACTGGTTAATTACAAATAATACAATTAGATAACTACTCGAAAAGGATAACTTAATTAATCACAAATAGGAGTCTTCAGTTTCCCTTTCCTTGTAGGTTTCCTCCACAGCATTTACCTATTTCCCTCTTCTTGTAGGTTTCCTTTATAGTGTTTTTGTGTTTCCCTTTTCCTATAGGTTCCCTGTTTATTAAGGAAAACTATACGGAGAAGGTCGCACAAAAACCTGCAGAAGAGGTCGCATATAAGCATCACGGAGGAGGTCGCATATAAGCATCATGGAGGAGGTCGCATATATCCTTCTTGAGGGAGGTCGCATATAAAACTTATGCGACCTTAGGATTTTAAACCGCATAACAGTTGCCCCCCAGCTCCATTAGTTCTTTAGGATGAAATGGAGCTTCTGACTACCGTGCGACCTTATGACATCATAGAACCTGTGATTTGAGTTAATCGAAGATCCGTCAGACTTCAAATCTTCTTTCAAGATCACGCGTATCCTCCTTTTTGTCAGAACGGAACACGTGTAGCCAGAAACGAAATTCGAGGAATGCGTGATTGACACCAACCGTCACCGAATCTTTTAAATTTCAAATTACCCTGACCTTTCGGATGAATTCAAATCCCGCGCGATCCTCGGCCTTCAGATTTAAAATTCGAATCCTCTGATCTACGGCTGCGATCTAACGGTGGTCAGATTATATAAACATCAGAAATCTCTTCTCCCTCATTTTATTCAGAACTGCAGAACTCAACTTCAGAAAAACCCTAACGCCGTTCTCTCAGATCGCTCCAATTGCAGCCGCTCCTTCATCATTGAATCAACCCACTCTCGAAGAAAGGTTAGTATTCCTCCTTATTTCTATCACTATTGGAAACAACAATCTGGAAAAACTTATTTCACCGAAGTGAAATAAGAATTTTATTCCTTTCTTTTTCTTTAGTCTGTAAAGTAGATTTGCTGGAAATGGTCCTGCGAAGAGAATCCCTAGGGTCTGATACCCTAAATTTACTCCTGAACTGACGGTTCATCTAATGATGAACTGCTCGAACATTTCTAACGAACTGCTCGAACTCTTCTGACGAACTGCTCGAGCATTTCTGATGAACTGCTCGAATACTTCTGATGAACTTTGTAGATAAACGTATATAACCTTAGGATAAATCCTTAATATCTGAACCCCTGCATATTTCTTTTCAGATGTCTAGTAGTGAAGAACTTTTTAGGGAAGGAAATGCTTTTTCCGGGGAATCCGGCTCAAGCGTTAGCACCATTAACCTTGAGGATTACCCCGCGTCTGAACCCGAGATAGAAATAACCGGGGTAAGACAGAGTAGTCCCCGAATAGGCGATCTTCCCCAAGATCAGTGGCCTAAACACGTTAGAGATGCTCCGGCATTTTCTTCCGGCTACCCATATGTAGAGGGAAACTGGTCTTGTGTAAACGTCCGAACGAGCTGC
>JXTB01000120.1:811010-844916 GCA_002914805.1 Parasponia andersonii
TATCATCTAACGATGAAGTTCCCGACCCAACATGGTGTCGGCGAGGTGCGAGGGAACCAGTATGATGCGAGGACTTGCTACAACAACTCGCTGAAACTCGCAGCAAAAGATACGACGTCCCGCACAATGATGGTTCACCTACCAGAAGCAGTGGGTCAAGCGTCAATCGTGGTTGTGGATGATTATTTTTAGATAGGAGAGGTCGAGTTTTTAGATATCTTATCTAGTTCTATATGATGCTAAACACTCAAATGTATTTTTTTTTTTTCCTGTCAAGTTTCTAAACACTTTATTTAGCTCTCAACACCTTTGTCTGGCACTGTAGTTTAATACTCTATCTAGCGTAGCTCAACATCATATCTACTTAACACTCTATACCTTTTTTTTCCTGTCAAATTTTTCGATACTTTATTTAGTTCTCGACACCCTTGTCTGACACCTTCGATTTAAGGTATATAAATCTTTTTATATTTTTTTTATAAAAAAATATATATTTCATCTGAAAACTATTGAAATGGGTGTATTTTCTACAACTCACTATCATAAGGGTATATTTCACCTAAATTTACATATTATATTATTGGTAATTATTATAGTATAAAACTTGAGCAATTTACCACTACTAATGGTGGTATAACGGTAAAGGCACCTACGTGGCCACAAATACGTGTGAGATTGAGCTTGGTACTCTAGGAATAGCCATTAATAAGTGGATCCTATAAGTCACTCTAAGAACGTGTCTCCCAATGAATGGATCTTGTAAGTAGGTACTTATGTCTTGCTAATTGACAAAGGCATGATGACATGACCATTGTCGTTCCACCTTTAGTCTTAGAGATTGTCATGCCAAAAATGGTTACCGCAACGAAAATTGCTCGTCAAGACCATTGTCGTTCTACCTCTGATCCCAAAGATTGTCGGGCCAAAATGATAAACTACTAGTCAGGACCTTGTCATGGGAGCATGAATAATAATATTACTCAATACTATATGACGTGTTAGTTTGTTAGGGATGATTAAAAACCCCATTCTCATAAATTGTCAGGCTCAAATGGTTATTGCAGTAAAAACTACTTGTCAAGACCATTGTCGTTTCACTTTTGATCTTACATATTATCAGGTCCAAATGGTAAACTATTTGTTAGAATCATTGTCGTGGGTGCGTGAACAATAATGTTGCTCACTATATGATGTGACAGTCTATTAGAAACGATTAAAGACTCCGTTTGGAATTGATTATGGATGTTGTTTCTACTTTTTTAAAGCAGATAAGAAAAGAGAGAGAGAGAGAGAGAGAGAGAGAGGTGTTTAGTAAGTATATGATATTAGTAAGTAGATATTAGAAGTTGTTGTATAACCATTGTTTTAAACATAATTTGAAATTAAGAAGTTGAGTAAGTATTATTTTATACAGAGTTATAATACAAATTTCTTAATGTATCATTATACTACACACATATTTATAGTTTACCATAATACTTAGATATTATTTTGAAGCATTATAACAGCTTTTAAAATAAATTTACCGAACGTCTAGGTCTAGATATTCTTTTTTTTCTCACACGCGTTTTTTACTCACAACACATCTACAGTGAGGTTACAACACAATTAATGAATAATATAATATAACAACACCAAACTGGCATATATTATACTGACGATGGTCCGTGTGGAACTAAGTTTAATAATTATATTCACTTAGTAACGAAACTAACGAGTCTCACGGTGTTGTACTCCAAGAATGCCCACGACACGTTGCTCGACAAGAAAAGATGTGTTATTTAGCTACGACTGATGTAGACTTTAATCGTCATATGTGCGATGACATAAACCAATTATCAACCAATTTTTTTCAAAAAGAAAAACAATTAACCAAATAGATTGAATACAAATGCATTTTGTAAATTTAGTTGTTTTTCAAGGGAGAATTTAATTGGTTTATATAAAAGAATGCTCGTGCAACTCATTATTTTGACAATGCTGAATGTGGAACTTCAGTTATACCATGTCTAATTGTCTATGTTTGTCTAACTACTGTTGATTTGCTGAGATTTGATGAAAATATACAAATAGAAAACTTTATTTGCTATTAATAAAAAAGCGTGAGTTTTATTTATTTTTTGATATTATTTTCATTTAATTAGTATTAAACAAACACGTCAAAATATGATTATAACGCACTTAAAATTGAGATTAACAATAAAATTAATTAAGTCATCCAGCCTTATTTATTCTTTAGGAGAAATCATCTGGTTTCAACTACTAATTATAAATAGGGCAATCCTATTATGAAATAAGGTGTGGTAAATTGATGTAATTTTTTTGTGGCCATTGTATTACTGAGGGGGTTATATTTAAATCCCCAAGTCGCATAAAAACACTCATTTTTATTACTTATTTAACCTTAGATGAAAAGACTAAAATGAACAATTAAATATCATTTTAGTAAACTTATGGTAATTTACTTTTTATTAATCACACCCCATTCCCTAAAAAATAATAACAATAATAATAATATATATAGTTATATAAGATGCAATTGGCTTTTTAAAGATTAATTACAAATATATGTCATGTACATGGATTTAAAAATAATGAGTATTATCTACCAGTAAAAAACATAATTCTTAAAAAAAGAAGTGCCTTTATTTGAGTACAAGTACCAAAATTGATAAGTGAATGAAATCAACGGTTGACCTTTTTTTTTAAAAAAAGGAAAAATTAATGGAAGCACAAGAAAAGGCTATTTTAGAAATGACAAGGGTGTAAATACTAATTGTAATAATTTTTAAATTTTTAACAGGCTTAATTTTTAAATTTTTTATTTAGGTATAAATATAATCCCATTACTTAGTTATACAAAATAATCGTTTACGGTAGAAAAGTAATGATTTCTTAATCACTTTATCAAAATTCATAAATTCTCAATGATGCAAAGGCATACTAAATTGTCTTTGAAAGTAATTTCCGTTTCCTACAATATTTAAACGTTTGGATCCACACTTATTACATAAGGTATAAATATATGTAATAACTATGAATGGTTTTGATTATGTAGTAAAGTCTTATTCGGTTCCGTCGTGATTCATGACATCATGCATTGTTCGCTCGCGCGTGTGTGTGTTTTTTTTTATTATGTTTTCAAAAAGAAAATATCTAAAAGGAAGTGCAATCTCTATTTTTTTTTTTTTTTTTTGAAATATTTAGTGTTTTTTTAGTATTATTTAATAAGTGGATGAACATATACATTTTTTTGGATGAATTTTAAGTAAATATTTAAAGGACCATTTGAACTTAGTATATAATCAAAATGAAAAGTTTTTATAGAGAAAAATAGGTGGATGACCATTTTTTTTAAATTAGTTTAATTAGATGCCCATATTTTAAAAATTATTAAATATATATTTATTTTAAAATATCAGTTGTAGAATATATTATATTTTCATTTTTATAATTAAGTGAGTTGGATATTTAACTATTAATTTTTGAACTTGTTCATATATTGAATTTTGAGCCAAAAAATAGTCAAATAAATAATCAGTTGTAGTTAAATGTCCAACTCACTTAACTACAAAAATATAAATGCAACATATCATACATCTAAAACTTAAAACAATAAAATAAACATTTAGCTATAACGTTTAAAATATAGATATTTATTTAAACTAATTTAAAAAATTGGTCATTTATATAATTTTCTCAATTTTTTAAAATAATAAATACTAATTATTTTTTTTAAAATAAGACTTAACTAATAATTTTCACTTATTAAAAATTAAAGGAATAAACATATTACCCAATTCCTAATCCCATCGAAGATCTTAAGTTTTCACATAATTTTAGTATGACTTTAACTCAAAATTGAGATCCGAAATAAAGAGTGTTGTTACCACTCAAAACAACTTACTTCGTTTAAATGCTACTATTTAAGTTCTAGTATTTTAATATTAATTTTAGAGGATTTATCAAGATAAGTAAAATTTATTTATTTTATTGCTATTTTATCGAGGAAACTTAAAGTAATTAGTAAAGAGTAATGATACACAAATCTATATGGACAGAATTCACTCAAAATGACGCGGCATATGTTTTTAACCAATCACGTACACAATATGCTCTTCATCTTAAAAAGAAATTTGATAATTACCAACGAAGTAAGGGGAATTGAGCCATAGAAAAGCTTTCAATAGTTCATTTCCCTAATTGTATTGATCTGTCCACCTCTCGTTCAGAAATAGAGCGTGGCAAAACGCTCTCAATTTCAATACGCTTGCGCAATTGCGCGCATCACGATTCACGAGGGCTCTGTCAACCGCGATTGGAAGGTGTCCTAACTCCCCCTTCAGGCGCGCGTAAGACTCTTTACTTGCTAATTCCTCACCCAGGGATACGGAAATGACCATCCTACCCTTGCTGTTATCCGTCGGTCCGCGTTCAAACCGGGTTAAATTCAAAGGCCAGCATATAAACGCCGAGGTTTGCGCACGTGGGCATCGCTTGCAATCGCAAGGCCCACTCGCGGATCGGATCAGCACTAAAACGGGTTTTGAATTGAACCGCAAGATTCTCACGTGCGACGTCATACACGTAATCCAAACCAAAAAACACAAGAATAAAATAATATAAATAAATAAATAAATAAGAATGGAAAAAGAAAAGAAGAAGGGAAACAACTATCCTAATCACTACTCGTGAAAAATCCTAAAAATAAAAGAAATAAAAAAAATATTTCGAATTCCCAACATTGCCCTCTGACCTTATTACCCTTTTTTAAAAAAATGGGGGGGTAGTTTTGGGAGTGAAAGAAAAAAACCGCCGGAAAAAAAAGAACGGTGGCCGGGGAAAAAGTCCGGGCGGCGAGAGCGGGGTCGATATTTCCTATATAAAGGCGTAACTAGACCCTTTCTTTCCCTCATATTTGCGTTCTGGCTTTGGCTTAGCTCTCTCTTTCTCTCTCTACATACACACATATATATATATATATATTTCTCCCTTCTCTCTCTAAACCCAACCCTATAACTAAGTGCTTCTAAATCCGATTTTTAGATACGAGAAAAGCTTTTAAGAGGTAAAAATTTCACATCCGCTCAGTATTCATAATTTTATTTTTTATTTTGTTTTTTTTTGAATGTTGAAAAATATTTATTTAATTTACGGGATTAGAGAGAGAGAGAGGGAGATCAGTAACGATGGATAATGAGATTATTAGAATGGTTTAATCGCAGGGTTGACTATTAGATTTATGCATTAGTTCTTGAATTGAATAACTGGGTTACTGGGGCTCGATCTGTTTCAACTGTGTGGGTTGTGGTTTTGAGTTCTTGGGAAATGAATTAGTACAAGAATGGTTGATTCTGGCCACTTGGAGAGTATTTTGGTTCGTTCAAATCCCTAGAATGAATGCTAGGTCAGTTTTTTGGGGTTCCAATTTTGGTGGGTTTTGGATATTTTTTGTGGCTTTATCTGGGGTTTGATTGATTGATTGATTTAGTGATGCTAGATAGGCAAACCTTGCATCTGATTGAACTAGCTCGGTTTGTTCACGTTTTTTTTCTTTTTCGTTTTTTTTTTTCCCATCTGGTTTATTGTCTGATTTATGGGATTATAGTGTTTAGTGAAGTCTGTGTTAGGGTTTCTGTATTAGTAATTTTCGATATTGTATTGGGTCTTAGTCCGCATTGTGAAAATCTCATGTCTCTTTTTCACATGGTTGCGTGTCATGTTCGTATCTTTTGATAATATATGTTACTGATTTGGTACTATTGGTACTTTATCGATTATGATATGTTCAGATTATCGATTTTCAAATTGCATTTTCAATGATATTAGACGAAAGTTTGTGGGCACAAGGTCTTATTGCAGGTTTATGAGGATTTCTTTGCTCTAATTACCATTGTTTCAAATATTTGGATTTCTGTGTGATTTTCTTATATTGCCTGTTGCGTTTATCTTTTGTCAGAGTACTGTTGGAACTTCTGGGTACTAAGTTTAGTTTGTATGTATTTACATATGAGATGGGTTCTCGAGGAAGGCTTTTATTTGATCTCAACGAACTCCCGTCTGAGGATAGTGAGGAGCGTGAAAGTGTCTTACGCTTCCAGCCACAAAAGGCGCTTCCATCTGCAAACCCCCAGACTATGGAAAGGTTGGCAACATCAGCTACTGCCAAACGAATAGAAAACAATAATGCTTTCTCCCATGCATCATTCGGATCTGGCTTTCAGCCCTTTGTTCGACCCAGGTCTGCTCATGGCCCTGAAGGGGTTTGTGAACAGAAGGTGACAGATCAGACTTCCCATAATCCCTCAACTTCTAAGTCTAATAGTAAGGATATGAAAGCTGTATCCTCACTTCTTTCTGGTAGTTCAGATATGCCATCTACGGAAAGAGAAGAAGGAGAATGGTCTGATGCCGAGGGTTCTGCCGGTGTATATAGAAGTAGTAGTTTGGATAAACGGGCTAAAGTTTCACAAGAGCAAGGAACGTCTGGAGCAATGGACCGGGTTGCTTCCGGTGCTAGTGCTGATGGTAGTTCTTCCTCTGTAAAAGTTTCTGAAAGTACCAAGGAGGAAAGTATCAGTAATGCATCTTTAGGAGTAGATCCAATTGCCAATGATCAGAGTGGTAAAATCAGCCGTAACTTAGAAGGAAATGCAAAAGGTGATATATCCATGGATTGTCAAGAAGAACCTGGTTTTGTTCCAAAACAGCGAGAAGTTAAGGGTATTGAAGCAAGTCATGCAGTCAAGTGTGCAAATAATCTTGTGAAGAGAAAGATAGACCAGCAGAATGAAGCAAAGCTGGGAAAGAAACGTAGCAGGCAGACCATGTTTCTTAATTTGGAAGATGTTAAGCAAGCTGGTCCTATTAAAACTTCAACACCTCGAAGACAGACCTTCTCATCAACTATTACAACTCGAACAGCGAAGGAAGCACCTGCGGTTCCTGCACCTGTTGAACGCCTTATAGAAAAGCAAAATCAGTCATTGCTTAAGGACCATAGACAAGTCGATGCCTCTAATGATGGAGGAACTCCTTTTGAGTCAAATGAGTCGAAGTATGAAAGCAATGGTGATATCAATTCTGGTTTAGCTAGGCCTAGGAAGCAAAATGGAGATAGTGATGTTGCCATGGAGACCTTGGCACCCATTCCAAGACAGAGTTCATGGAAGCAGCCTACAGACTTGAGGCAACCGAAAAATTCGCAGGTTCCAAATAGGAAGCTGCCTCTTACTGCTCAGAATTCCATCGACTCAAAATCGGGAAACAAAAAGCTTGTTCCAGCCAAGAAGCAAACAACAAGTAGTAATGCATACCAAGACACGTCTGTAGAGCGTCTTATACGGGAGGTCACTAATGAAAAGTTTTGGCATCACCCAGGTATGAAGTTGTACCATAGTCTGTAACAATTTTTGTTATCTGGTGACTTGGCTTTTTGATTTTCATCATACTTGGAAAGTTCGGGGCATTTGCGTTGACAAATTTCCTATTTTCTATGCCAGTGCTCCATGCCCCTTCAATTGGTACACCATGAGATTCATAACAGAACTTGCAAAGGTGATGACAATTATAGTGTGAAATCGAGATTCTGAGTTTAACATGATTTTACCGTTTTATCTCAATTTCACTATCAAATTATTGTCACCATTGTGTGCATTGTATCTGAACGTGATGTTCTCATGGTATATTGACTAAAGGTGGTGGGATTTATGGTCTCTGGTATATTGTTACGATGACATCCGCTATTTTGATTTTGTGTTTTACCTAATTAAATGTTGGAATTTTGGTCAAATTGTCATGATGACATCTGCTACTTTTATTTTGTGTTTTACGTAATTAAATGTAGATAGTTTGGTAAATAGGGTCTTTAAATTAGTCTTAGAACTACTTCAAGCTGATGTTGTGCTGCTCACGGCTGTTGGAAAGGAATTCATACTGAGTTTGTAAATTCCCTAACCATTGGAAGGGCTTGTTAGATAGAATAGTATCCCCTGTGATGGTGAAAGTTTACTACTTTTGAAACAACATTTGATATCTTGCAACTAACTATCTACTTGATTTAATAGGAAAACTATTCTTTGATCCAGTAAAATTTTTGGAAAGTTTAAGTTCAATCATTTTTGTAATTATGTGATACTTCGGTGTTAACTTAACATTGCTGTATGTGTATGTTTTGTACACGAATGTTTAGGAGTTTTAATGTTTCCTTTCCATGTAATAGATATAGAGTACCTTTGTTAGGAATACTTTTGGTGGTCTGGTTATAGTTCATTTGTTTCATTGCATGACAGTGTGCTTTTATATTTTTTCTTTATTTCTTATTTTTCTCCTTTGGGGAAGGGGATCTGGTGATCCTCCCTCTTTTCTTCGAGTTGTTTTACAAGTTGGAATTATTATGCTCAGGGGAGACTGACCTCCAATGTGTTCCTGGTCGGTTTGAATCCGTGGAGGAGTATGTCAGAGTATTTGAGCCTTTGCTGTTTGAGGAATGCAGAGCACAGCTTTACAGCACGTGGGAGGAGTTAACTGAAACAGTTTCAAGAGATACACATGTAATGGTCCGTGTAAAAAGCATTGAAAGGAGAGAAAGAGGTACCAAGTCCAGTGGGATTCTTTTTTTTTTAAATTATTATTTAAAATTATATATAAAATTTGGTGATACACCTGAATAGTGAATGGTTGAAAGCTCACATTTGGTGAGGCTGAAAAATATAGATATAGCCTTTGATTTATGGTTTCTGCAAGACTGTTTGCTGTGGATTTTCTAACCCCTTTTTCCTTTTCCTTTAGATTGTACCGTTGCAATATGGAATATTTTGTATGAAACCTGTACTTTTGGACACGGTTTCTGTCATTGTGACTTATGATCTTATGTGTTTATGTGACTTTTGCCTTTATTCTAGTTCTGTTTAAATTACCTAACTTATTTCTCGCGTTGTCTTAGGGTGGTATGATGTTATAGTACTTCCAGCAAATGAGTGCAAATGGTCATTTAAGGAGGGGGATGTTGCTATTCTTTCGTCCCCCAGGCCTGGATCAGGTAGATGTGAAGACTAGATTTCTTCCCGTCATTGATTATTAGGTATGCAGGCTTTTGGTCCATTTTGCTAATTTATATTCTCATTTGTCAATCAGCTCGATCCAAGCGTACCATGACCTCTGTGGTTGAAGATGACGAAGAGCCTGAATTTAGTGGACGTGTGGCTGGTACTGTTAGGCGGCACATTCCTCTTGACACTCGTGATCCTCCAGGGGCCATCCTTCATTTTTTTGTTGGGGACTCGCATGATTATAACGGGTATTTTATAATTTTGGCCTTTCTACCTTTTACTATTCGTTTGGGTATGTGAAATTCTCTTTTACCCTATGTTTGGTAGAGGGAGGAAGAGTAGGAATGATGGAGAGTTTAGGAAGGAGTGAGAGTGTGACAATCCTTTAGTTGTTTAGTATGATGTATGAAGGATGGAAATAGGAAGGATTGAGAGTATTTATATATAAACTTACTAAATGACCAATTCCATGATTGTTTTTAATAATTATCTATTGGTAAATTTGTCATTACACTTTTTTTTTCTGTCGTTTATACAATCCATCCAAATTCATTTTGGTCTTCTTCCACCCCTCTCCATTCTTCCACTCTTCCCTCCTACCAAACAATGCCTTCTTGTATCTTTACATTCTTTTTCAAATATTCTCTCATCTTTATTTTTGAGCAATCATGTTGACACCTTTCCCTCGCCCCACAATTCTTGGTTTGAATTTTCCAGGTCAAATGATGATGACCATATTCTGCAAAAGCTGCAGCCTAAAAGTATTTGGTACTTGACTGTCCTTGGTTCTCTTGCAACTACTCAGCGGGAGTACGTTGCACTTCATGCATTTCGTCGTCTGAATTCACAGGTAACTGTCAAAATTTATAACATCTTCTGGTTTATCAAGTGTTGCATCAAAGTTTTACTGATTCTTTTTTGTGCAGATGCAAGCTGCAATTCTTCAGCCCAGTCCTGATCACTTCCCAAAATATGAGCAGCAGACCCCTGCAATGCCAGATTGCTTCACACAGAATTTTGTTGATCATTTGCATAGGACTTTCAATGGACCCCAGCTAGCAGCAATACAGTGGGCTGCAACCCATACAGCTGCTGGTACCAGTGGTGGGATGGCAAAGAGGCAAGATCCGTGGCCTTTTACTCTTGTCCAAGGACCTCCAGGAACAGGTAAGACGCACACTGTCTGGGGAATGCTGAATGTCATCCACTTGGTTCAGTATCAGCATTATTACACTTCTTTGCTTAAGAAACTAGCACCAGAGAGCTATAAGCAAGCTAACGAGAACAACTCTGACAATGTGACTGTGGGATCGATTGATGAGGTTCTATTAAATATGGACCAGAATCTCTTTCGTACTCTTCCGAAGCTCTGCCCCAAGCCTAGAATGTTAGTATGTGCCCCGTCTAATGCTGCAACTGATGAGCTTCTTGCACGTGTGCTTGACCGTGGATTCATCGACGGTGAGATGAAAGTATATCGCCCTGATGTGGCCCGGGTTGGGGTTGATTCGCAGACACGAGCTGCTCAGGCTGTCTCTGTTGAGCGGAGAACTGAACAGCTTTTGGTCAAGAGTCGAGAGGAAATTTTAGGATGGATGCACCAGTTAAGAGGTCGTGAGGCTCAGTTGTCTCAACAGATAGCTAATCTTCAAAGAGAGCTCACTGTTGCAGCTGCTGTTCTTCGTTCCCAAGGATCAGTTGGTGTTGATCCAGATGTTCTTGTTGCCCGGGACCAGAATCGAGATGCATTGCTCCAGAACCTTGCAGCAGTGGTCGAAGGCAGGGATAAAATATTAGTCGAGTTGTCTCGCCTTTGCATATTAGAAGGCAAGTTCCGTCCCGGCAGCAACTTCAATTTGGAAGAAGCGCGTGCTAATCTTGAGGCAAGTTTTGCAAATGAGGCTGAGATTGTTTTTACTACAGTCTCCAGCAGTGGTCGCAAATTGTTCTCTCGTCTTACTCATGGATTTGATATGGTGGTGATAGATGAGGCAGCACAAGCCAGTGAAGTGGCAATTCTTCCTCCTCTTTCTCTTGGTGCTGCACGATGTGTTCTTGTTGGGGATCCCCAACAGCTTCCTGCGACAGTTATTAGCAAGGCAGCTGGAACCTTGTTATACAGTAGAAGTCTTTTTGAAAGATTCCAGCTGGCAGGATGTCCCACAATGTTGTTGTCTGTTCAGTACAGGATGCATCCTCAAATCCGTGATTTCCCTTCAAGGTACTTCTACCAAGGACGCCTCACAGACAGTGAAAGTGTTACTAATTTACCTGATGAGGTGTACTATAAGGACCCAATACTAAGACCTTACATATTTTTTGACATTACCCATGGGCGAGAGTCACACAGAGGTGGATCTGTCTCTTATCAGAACATACACGAAGCACAAATTTGCCTTCGCATGTACGAGCATCTTCAGAAAACTGTGAAATCTTTTGGGGTTGATAAAATCTCGGTTGGCATAATCACACCCTACAAGCTGCAATTAAAATGCCTACATCGTGAGTTTGAGGATGTTTTGAATTCAGAAGAAGGAAAGGACATATATATCAACACTGTAGATGCTTTCCAGGGTCAGGAACGTGATGTGATTATAATGTCCTGTGTGCGTGCTTCAAGTCATGGCGTTGGGTTTGTTGCAGACATCCGTCGAATGAATGTTGCTCTGACCCGTGCAAGAAGAGCTCTTTGGGTAAGATTTCCATTTTTTACTTTCTGGCATTTACACCTCCTATTGAAGACTGACTTCTTTTTATTTTTATTTTTTCAACACTGGTTTATGCTTTATTACTAACTGACGCATTTAATTGTGCTTGAAATTCTATATATTATAACAGGTCATGGGAAATGCAAATGCTTTAACACAATCTGATGACTGGGCTGCATTGATTGCTGATGCCAAAGCCAGGAACTGTTATATGGACATGGAGTCTCTCCCCAAAGATTTTCTGGTTCTAAAGGGACCTTCTTACACTCCATTGCCTGGAAAAGTCTTACCTAATATGAGGGGTTTAAGGTCTTCTGGACCAAGACATAGGTCATTGGATATGCATATGGAGTCTAGGTCAGGCACACCGTCAGAAGATGATGAGAAGTCAAGTGCCTCAGCAATATCTAGGAATGGAAGTTACAGGCCCTTTAAGCCATCATTTGAGAATTCCTTGGATGACTTTGATCAGGCAGGTGATAGATCTAGGGATGCCTGGCAACATGGTATACAAAAGAAGCAAAATGCTTCTGGGTCTGTGGCAAAGAGAGATATGTAGTTGGGGATGGTTGTCTATGAATTCAGGGAGCTTCATGGCATTTTTTTTTTCTTTTTTTTTCTTTCCCTGATCTTGAGTGGTACTCCTGGTGTTGCCACTAAGCCCTCAGAGCATGAGCTCCACGTGCTGGTCCAAGAGCCCAAGAGCCTGAAACATTTATTTAGAAACACATTGGGTTGGACCAAGTGCTGGATCAATTGCAACGATGAGATGAGGAAAAAAAAAAAAAGGATTTGGAAGAGACGACAGTCCAGTTGTGTAAAATTTGGGTGTATTTACAGAAGATTTGTTTGGTTGAATCAGACCCTATAATCTCACATAGGGGTTTGATGCTTTTGGGTAGATGGTTCTGAAGCATACCATCTCATTCCCAATTAGTCCTCCAGCTCACAAAGCCTTTTAAGGTAACCTATCTTTACGTGTTCAGAATTTTATTTCACATGGATAACATACACACGCTACCATGTTATAGACAGCTTGCCCCTTCAAATCTTTCCCTCTGAATTCATATTTAACTCATTCTCAATCTCATTCCTCAGGATTCTTATTGGTGGTATCAGCAAGCTGCAACGGTTTTTTTATTTAAATCTGGCCAATGCTATTGGTGACTACTGACTGGCTGTCTTCTAACCAGTATACCGCTGACCTCCTTTTTTATCCTTGGTGCTACGATGTAGAGTTGGCACTTCAATTAGAAAGTTCACATTACAAAGATGCAATGTACATTTTTTGAACATGAAAATGCATTCTTACATGATAGAATGGAAAGGGGTTATGTACAAATTTTGGTTGTCTTTTTTTTTTTTTAACTCCTGTTGTTTGAAAGGTTGGTAGTAGAGTGGCATGCATGCGAGAATACCAGTACTCAAATTTCTACTTGCTTAAGAAAATTTATACATAAAAAGGGGCAGTGCGTCATTACTCGCCTTGCCTCTACCCCGAGTTGGTTTTTTCTGTCTTTTTCCCATATTGCATCTTTTTATTTTGTAGATATATATCGAGTATAGACGTGTCCTGCGCGTAAAATTTGATTACAGCGTGGAGACGCAAATGTCATTTAAGAAATATAGAAGTTGGTAAGATAGTTTCTTAGAAAGCCAAAAAAAGATAAGAGCCAGAGGAATTTGGCCCTCCTGAATTTTGGTTTGTTTTTTCTTTTTTTAAGTTGTCAACCGATTTGTACATATATTTCATTTTCACCAGTGTAATATATAATAAATTCTTTGGATCGTTTTTGGCTAACTAATGGTGTATTTCTATGGCCTTGTACTTTATATTTTGAACTCTGGACAGAAAACTTCACTTGTGGGTATTGAATTTGTATTGGCTATGCAACTCCATTAGTAAAAAAAGTCAAAATTACATATTAGTGAGCGCTTTATGAGAACATTGAATCATAATTTGGTTATTTACTAGTTACAGCCTTTACAGTGAAAGAGGGGGATCAAAGAAGTGGGTCTGAGAACCGTGCACATGGCTAGCGACAATGGTGGATTTCTCATTGTTATTGTTTTTAAATTGACTTAATCAACCCATTTCATAACATTAAATTCAAAACCATTTCGTACGTTAAATTTAAAACCATTTCGTGTGCACGTTGAAAATGTGTGCGCCTTGAGTGTAAAGTAGAGGCTAATGAGTTCTAGATCTGATTAGTAATTAAAAAAAAAGGCAAGGTTGGTTGGCTGATAAGGTGGGACTATTTTGGCTCTGAGCTATGAGCTATCAAGCTCATTTTTTCCGAAGGACCAACTTTACCTGAAAAACCAAAGGTCCAAAGGCTTAGTTAGCAATATAATTTGATATTTTAAGGGAATCTATACATACCAGCAAAAAAACCATATCTATTTAGTTTTTTCAATCTATGGCCCTTCATGTTGGGTTTCCCCTGTGATTCTAGAATGGACTAATGTTTCTTAAAGGTCATAAATACCCTTCACTCGGGACAACAATGCAAACAAAATTGAGTGACAATTTTGAATTTTCGCAAGTTATAACACTTCATTCATTGCCTAGAGTGGCCCATACATTACATCCCACACCAGCAGAAGAGGTCCTGAAGCCATTGTGACTGTGCGTTGTCCACTCCCTAATTAAAGTAAAAAATCCAAACCAGAAATTTCCAAAGAAAAAGTTCCAAACCACAAAATAACGTAACATAGAACGAAGCCTCTTACGTCTTAACTAACCAAAGTTAAAAGGATTAGTCTTAAATCAGCAATGAGTGGATCCATTTAACACTCTTTGTATTCAATAATAGATAATAATAATTATAACCAATAATAATAACAATAAAAATTTTAACAATAATAATTATAATAGTCCTTCATGTGAAATAGATGGGGATATTCCTTACAAGTCTTTTGACTTACTTTCATTTGTTCGGTTCCTCCGGAAAAATAGCACTTTGCTCAGACGACCCGAGGGGCCTCCATTTCTTGAATCAAGTCAGTTCAGGTCAGTTCTCCCATTCTAGCATTTTTGCTTCGAGATCTTGTGGATACTATATCCCTTTATTTTTAAATAACTACTTTTTGCAAAATTAATTATGTCCGTGTTTTTAGTGGGTTTCGTTTAATTTCATTTATAGTATAGTCCAATTAAAATCATATTTATTAATTGTGACAGTAGTTATTTGAAATACTAGTCAGATAAGTGTCTTGCTTGTGGAAACGGGTGTTTCTTTTTATAATCAGGTAAATGGTTGTGATTGTTATTACTCCATGGTTGATTTGAAAGGTTTTAAATTGCTTTCATATTCGTGGGTAACCCAATGTTGATCCAAAGCGTTGACTACTCCAGTTTCTAATCTGATGTGCTAATCTGCTAATTTCTGGAGATGGGTCGATGTAAATTTGAAGACTTTTTGGAGTAATTGAATGAGAAGTGTTGGGAAGTGCTTAAAAGGGACATGGCCAGATTAGATTATTTCAATGTTGGTCAGTGCATATGTTATGCCCTTAATCATATTCATCAATTGATCACACAGATGGTTTGATGAAAATGTCTTTCTTATTATAGCCCCTGCTTTTTTCACTTTAGACCTTAGTTCAGTTGGGGACCAAGATTGAGTTTTCAGCCTTGTTTATTTGAGTTATGGAGGACTGTGTTTATTTCAGCCATGTTTTGCTTTATTTGAGATATGGAGGACAGTATTACAAAATTGGATTAGGAACTGAATTTGTGTTGCATAGCAAAACATTTAAGATACAAGGCATTATTCGATTTGCAAAAACCAAAAAGGAAAAAAAAAAAAGTGTTTTTAGTCCAGAAAAGGTGAAAAATGGGGCCTTTTTTTGAAAGTAGACTCTTATCCTTTGGGTGATGGACTCAATGGCAACTAAAGATGAGGTTAAGAGTTGCATATGGTCCAGTAGCTAAAACTTAGGAAATTCTCGGTGTTCTTCGTTGTTCACAATGATTTTGAATATGATAGCAGGAGACCTGTTTCAGACAGCAAAAAACCATACGCGTGGAAAATGTTCCAAATTCATTCATCTCTGATGTTCTCTTTTAGATAGGTTTGATTGGTTTTTTATCCCATCTTCTGAGACATACTGGCCAAGTTGTCACCTCCATGTAAAGATGAGATAGGCATAAATATGCTTGATATACCACCTAAATAAGTTAACCTAATATGATGACTTCCTTTCGGAGTGAGTACATTTAGATTTGCTGGTTCTCTGCTGCAGAGTATGTACACTTTTCTATGCTTTCAATGGTTCCTTCAAGTAATGGTTTGTTTATTGAGCCATTTGTTTTTTTAGTGTCTTATCATACTAGAAATAACAACGAATATCAATTTCCAAATTATTCAAGGAAAGGATTTTCGCTTTAACTGAAGAAGATTCTTAATATGTCTGGAATCAGGATAACATTTTCTTACAGTTTGAAGGATGTTAAAAATGTTTCACATCGCAGTTATAGAAGTTTTTATTTATTTATTAAGCTATGACATTGACTCTGAAACCGAAAGCAAGATTGTGATGCTCAAGAGTCTAGACTTCTTATGCTGCAGGAGTCTTCCTTTAAGAACTATGAGTTCAAGTTTAAATAAATCTTCTTCCAATGGCTATGAGAAGATTTTTTCATCTGAAGATCAGCAAGTGAAGGTCTCATCAGTTTATCTCTCTCTTTAACATATCCATACAGAAGTGCTTCCCTTCTTAACAATGCTTTTTCAATACTTGCAGGTTAACGAAGTGAGAAGGTTGATAGGGACACTGCCAGACAAATTATCCATATATTGTTCTGATGCATCCATCTGTCGATATTTGAGGGCAAGAAACTGGAATGTCAAGAAGGCAACTAAAATGCTGAAAGATACCTTAAAGTGGAGGTCAGAATACAAACCAGAGGAGATTCGCTGGGTATGCTACTGGAACCTTTTGGCAGTGTTTAATGATTGCCAACTTTGTGCTGTTACTCCTCAAGATGTAATGTTCGTGCAATCTCATTGGTGATGTAGGAGGAGGTAGCTCAGGAGGCAGAGACCGGCAAAATTTACAGATCAAATTACATTGATAAGCATGGGAGAGCAGTTCTTGTCATGCGACCTAGTTTCGAGGTTTCCTCCTTTCCTCCTCGCATTCGTTCTGTGATTGTAAAGTTTATCCGTAATGGGAAAAATATTGGTCTTCGAGAAGCTACATCTGGAAGTCATTCTCCCTATCCACTTTATTAGCCAAATATAAATATTATGATAGCTACTACTAATGTTATGATTAAGCAAAAATCACCAAGGGTTATTCTGTTGGATGCGTTTTGCTTGGAATTTACTTTTGGTTAGAAAACTCTCATGTTGAGTTTATTTTTGTTTCATTTTCATTTTTGTTTTTGTTTAAATTGCAGAACTCAAAGTCAACTAAAGGGCAAATTAGGTATTTGGTTTATTGCATGGAGAATGCCATTTTAAATCTGCCATCAGACCAGGAACAGATGGTTTGGCTCATCGACTTTCAAGGTTTCAATCTGTCTCATATTTCAGTAAAAGTGACTCGGGAAACTGCCCATGTTTTGCAAGACCACTATCCAGAACGCCTGGGTCTTGCAATACTGTATAATCCACCCAAGTTCTTTGAGCCATTCTGGACGGTATACCCAATTTTTTGTGTTCGACTACTATATCATTATATAGTGTTCTGATTTTTCGGTTACATCTTGTTGCTACTGGTCCAATGCTAAATTTAATGTTAGTTTCCTTACTGTTTACCTTGTAACATCAAAGAAGTACTATTTCAGGTAGTAAAGCCATTTCTGGAGCCAAAAACTCGCAACAAAGTCAAGTTTGTGTACTCGGATGACCTTAACACCAAGAAGATAATGGAGGATCTCTTTGATATGAATCAACTGGAGTCTGCATTTGGTGGAAATGATAATACGGGTTTTGATCTAAATAAATATGCAGAGAGAATGAAAGAGGACGACAAAAAGATGCCTGCTTTCTGGACACCGGGAAATCATCCTTCGGCAGCAGCCTTGAACGATGCTCCATCTTTGGATTCTATTAAGTTAGATGCAGATGCAGATGCTTCCGACGATGACAAAAGTAACGGTTCCCTTTCTCAAGGGACAGGATCAGAAGTTGTATCCGTGGATCACAATTTGGTGGCAGCTGCCGGAAGCAGAAATCCTACAGAAGAGGGGCACTAAGTGAAAATAATAACAAATGTCTTGAGTGTAGTCCTAATTTGAGGTATGGTAACTCAGCCGGATAGAATTAGTCTTACTGACCTCTTTGATTATCCATTCAGAAACTTGTAAGCCACAAGATTTTTCTTGTGAAACTTCTTTAAGTTGTCAACTGGTGCTGTAACAGTATGGACATTCACTGAATTGATTTCATCTCGTGATGATTAATCAAATATGGTTCAAAACATGCGTTTTGTGCCTGTTTATTTGTGTTGCATGATCTTATGTGAAGGATGGCTCAGTCATCCTCGTTAGCTCACTCTCACTCACCTGGAGAAATATCAATAATACAACTAGCACTTACCTTGGCATTTTTCTTTCCTCACATGCTGAAACAACCACTACACACTAGTCCTAGTAATTAGTTTGGACGTGATAGCCTGTAAAATGTTTATGGAAGACCCAGCCAGGCCAACAACAGGCCAGCTGATCAGTTTGGTCATTGATTTATTTATTATTGATTATTATTGTTTATTTATTTATTTATTTTTTCTTGTCTGTGTGGCTGGAAGTTGATTTATTATTATTATTATTATTCTTTTCTGCTTTGATCATGATCAAATAACCTAGACTAGCTAACTTTTCACTACGAAGCAAAATTAAGAATAACGCTGAAGAGTGAAGAACACCAATTTTTATGTAAATTTGATCCTTAAATTATGAAAGAAGTTTCATTTTATTCTTTTCGTTCTATTCTTAACATATATGATATATGTATACTTTTCGGTTATATTTATTTCATATGCAGAAACATATATCACCACTTTAAGGAGACTAGAACAAGAATAAATAGTTTTAAAAAATGATTGATCACATAAAAATTACCTACGCATTTGACAATAATATATTTTGAAACTGTCCAAAATATTATATTTTGTTAAAATCAATAATACAGAAGAAAAAAAAACGTTCTAATGTGATGTTTATGTTAAGAATAATATATAATATTTAGCAAAAAGAATCCATATGATGAAATTTAAAATTTAGGAAGTAGAATGAGACTTTTCACATAGTTCAAGGACTAATAAGGTTATATATCCATTTTTCTTTCGAAAAAACTCCAATAAAGCTAATATTAACCAATATATTGTATTTTTCTCCTTTCTATTGTGAATTGGAGAAAACAGGAAGAGAAGTTTTCTGTGCCACGAGTGGAAGAACAACGTTAATATCATTCAGAGTCTCTAACTTTTCCGCAATGTATTACTTAAGTCCCTAAACTTTTTTTTTTTTTTTTTTTTTTTTGTAGCATTTGGATCCCTAAACTTATGTATTTTGTTACACATTAGTCCTTCCTATACTTCTGTCTAAATCAGCTGTGAAAAATCTTGTGCTATGCATGTGTTCTTCTTTCTAATGGCAAGAGAAATTAGGTAAAATATGCATGAAAAGATAGTGAATTTAAGGTAGATGCTTTCCTCAATAATTTTTGGTAAAATATACATGGTTCTTGTAAAAGGACAATATTGCCCTTAATAATTGTACCACTTTTTGTATGCATCTCTTTCTCTCCTTTATGCTTCTCTCATAACATCTGAAATCTTCATTGTAATTATAAGTGAAAATCAGCCTATAAATCTAAACAGAAGAGAAGGAAGAAAAAGAAAAAAAACTAAAAAAATGAGTAAAGTATCTACGAAGAAGAATAACAAATCCAAATCTATAAGTTGATAAATGGATAAGTCATTTATATGTCTAAATACTTGGGTATATTTTAAAGCAGTTTCTCTATGAGTTTTGCGTTGTTATAAGTATAATTTTTGTATTAAAATTTGAATTATGCAAAATTCTAGAAAAATGAGCTCGAAACCTGACTAAGCATCGAATTTTTACTAACACATCGAATTTTCGATGTATTTCGATTTTATTTTACTGATATTACAATGAAAATGCATTAAGAAAATTCAACTTAATTTCGATGATATTTCGATTACAATTTGATGATTTTCAATGTATTTCAACTGATTTTCGATGGTAGCATAATATTTGTAAAATTAAAATAAATATTATACTACCATAAAAAAATCAGTCGAAATAACATCTAAAATACATCAAAAATCATTGAATTGTAATCGAAATATTATCGAAATTAAGTTGAATGTTTTTAATGCATTTTCATTGTAATATCATCGAAATTAAATAAAATGCAACAAAAATTTGATGTGTCATCGAAATATTATCGAAAATTCAATGTTTAGTCGAGTTTCGAGCTAATTTTTTCATAATTTTGCTGAAAATTGTAGAATTCAAGCTTTGATATAAAAATTATACTCACAACAATACAAAACTCATAGAGGAACCAATTTAAAATATATCCATAATATTTAAACATATTAATGACTTATCCTTTAATCAACTTGTAGATTTTGGTTTGTTATTCTTCTTTGTAGATACTTTACTCATTTTTTCTGACTTTTTCCTTTTCTTCCTTCTATTCTTTTTAGATTTAGAAGTTGATTTCCACTTTTAATTATAATGAAGTTGATTTCCACTTTTAATTATAATGAAGTTGTTGGATTTTATGAGAGAAGCATAGAGGAGAGAAAGAGATGCATAGAGAAAGAGGATAATTATTGGGGGCAATATTGTCTTTTTACGAGGTCCATGCATATTTTACCAAGGATTATTAAGGAAAGCATATGCCTCAAATTCATCGTATTTTCATGTATATTTTATCTAATTTTTCAATGGCATAATCTAGAAATACAAAGTCAATTGAGATTTTCAAAGGACAGAATTACAATTATTGTGATTTTTTGAAGATGTAAAGTGCCACTGATGAAGCTTTCATTTTAATCATATGGATCTGGTAATATAAGAGAAAAAAGTTATTAGGTTTGTTGTAATTAGTGTCTGGTCTAGTTTGTGTGCTCAGAGTTTTATTATTCAATGTTGGATTTATATGTTTAGAATTTTTCATCACTCACGACAAAGTTCTTTCTCAAAGATTGGCTTAGACTTTACTGTTAGTCCTTTGTAGAAAACAATTTATGATTTCATTTATTTGTTTAAATTGAAGGAATTCAGGCTTCGATTTGGCTTTGAATCGTTAGTTGATTTTAATTTTATTCTGGAAAAAAAATATTGAATTGTGCATATTTTTTTCAATTGGGTCTTATTCTTACGTTATTTAATTAGTCTAATATCAACTTTACTTAGGGTTGGGGAGTCTCTTATCTTTGCTCGTAGACTGTAAGAATACAAACTTTTTCTCCATTGATGAAATTGTGTCTCGCAATATTTAAAGAACACAAACTTTTTCTCCATTGATGCAATTGTGTCTTGCAACATTTAAAATACCAAGTCAGTAAGGGCTTGAGGTGCAGAGTAACCAATTGGGTATAGTCTATACATTTATGCTATGATTTCATCAAAATTTCACGAGCATTTGTTCTGTTTCTCACTCTCTTATGCAAACAGATGATTAGAAATTTAGGAGCACTTTTTTTTTTTTTTTTTTTTTTTTTCCAAAATCAGTTTAAATACTTATCTTAGTTATTGTAATTGGGTTATTACCAATTTGAGGTGAACTTATAGAATTTTACAAATTGGTTGTCTGAGAGTTCTCACAATGATTTTGAAGCTTGGCGCCATTAATGGCAATTTTTTGGGGTAAAACATGGGATAGACAGAAGTAAGAAAAAGACTAATGTGCAACAATAAAAGTAAGTTTAGGGATCCAAATGCTAAAAAAAGAGGTTGGGGGATCCAAATCATTTATGGGGGAAAGGGTAGGGACTTAGATGATATTAACCTAATTAGAAAACAATTTCAATAATGCATGTTACTTTTTTGAAACTTTTTCATCTGAAATTGTCTCAGCTTCGTATACATTATTTCTATGATTGCAATTAGTTCTCGTTATTCCCAAGAAGGCGTAGAAAATGATAACGAAAATATATCTACACTAGATGAGATTTTGGTGTCAGTATTCATTATTTCCAAGAAGGCATAGAAAAAGATAACGCAAAAATTTCTACACTGGACGTGATTTTATTCCTAGTGTTTCCGAGCTGTTGTCTTAATTCCTGAGACAAAATGCATTATGTAAGTGTTGGTAACAATCTTAGTGGTCTAGGCCACATTTTCTTCGAACGTAAAAGTGATATGCAGTAGGAACAAGATCAGATTTGTCAATGCGCATAATGAAAAAAGCAAACTCTAGTTTTCTGGTTCATGTAGCATTTCCAAATTCATGCTTTGAGTATTATATATTTTATTATTTTTTAGATATGTTATCTACTTCGTGCTTAGTTCCTACTGAAATTCGCAGGTATTGAAAATGGAAAGTGAAGTTTTGAACTTCTTGCATTTTTAATTATATTTGCCAACTTCAAGGTCATTTGTAAGATAATTATTTAGTTATTTATAATGGGATACGGACACAAAAGTATCGATTTTTCATTTTTCCATTGAAACTGGCGTAACTTTTGATTTATGTAAAATTAATATTCCAAAGTTACTAACTTGTAGTTTCTTTCCTCATGATGAGGCGATGAAAATCTCACCTTCTGATTCAAATCAAGTGGATAAGAGGAAATCGAATGGGCTCAAGTGGAAATAGGTAATGCTTATTCTATGGCACGTACAATTACTAGTTGTGTGTTTCTCAACATTACGTGAGGATGAGAAGGTAGGCAAATCGGATGGTACATAAACATTCATTATTAATAGATCAACTCCCATTACCTACTGCAGAATTTTCTCGAAATATAAACTTAACCACTTCTTGGAGTCTTCTCAAAGTCTGACTCCATTCCCTTGCCTATTCACTCTCTTTTTGTGTAATTATAGGAGTGTGTTGGCAAATTGACAATAAGAAATTAGCAGATAATTTATGTGTGTATCAAACTGTTAGTCATGATTTTTCTCAGCTAAACATGGAGCCGAGTAATGTCTATACTATCATTATCATAAGTTCCTTGAAACTAGATAGCCACGTTCTACACCGGAAAGTTCCAGCAAAATTTCCCTTCCATAGCAAGCAAAGCAGTCATCGTTGGTTGAATAAGTAGCCGTGTTAAAAATTTTCTCGCCAGCTTCAATGGCCTCTTCCACATCCTTTTTTTCCCAGTTGGCAGTAGAAATGTACAGATCATGTCAACATGGGCTCCATGAGCTCATTAGCTGATGCAGAGAATATGAGGCAGATGGGGCAAGAAGCTCCCAATTTCGATTAAACCACAAATTCAGAATTACTCTTCAAAATATGACTCCAGCTTATCAACAAGTTCAGCTTTCCCTTTACGACTAAAGGGCCCAACAGATAAAAGAAACGCACTATAAGATAAAAAAAACGACACTCGACAACATAAGTTCAAAACGATACTGCACTTATTGAAATAAAAGAAACGACTACACTTTTTAGCAACAAAAGAACCACGTTGTGCAGACTGGGTGATACTGATCCTGCATCAATTCTCCTTCACCTTGGCAGAGCTCGACTCCGCGAGCTCAGAAGAAAGAGGTGCTGCAGCATCAGGAGGAAAATACTCGAACAAATCAGCAACATTAAAGATGGGAGAAATTTGCCATCTAGAAGGGAGGTCGATAAGATAAGCGTTTGTCCCGAGCTGTTTCTTGTCGGTGAATGGTTCGAACTTCCGAGACTGAAGCTTATGAAAAGCACCAGCTGGAAAACGTTCTTTGCGCAGATGGACCATGACAAGGTCACCCACATCGAAGGTTTTAGAACGACGAGAGCGATCAGCAGCATGCTTGTAACGCGCATTAGTGGCCTCTAAATGTTGGCGCACAATGGTATGGTCAAGGAGTGTATGTTAAGCAAGAGAATCGGCAGCTTTGCTGTTAGATTTGGGAAGCACGACAAGGTCCAAAGTGTGAGTAGGGAGTTCGGTGTAGACAACAGAGAAGGGGGAACGGCCAATGGAGCGATTGACCATTGCTGTTGTAGGCGAACTCTGCTTGTGGGAGGGAGAGCTGAATCCCACTGTCCATGTTTTTCACCCACAATGCTTCGGATCATGGCACCGAGAGTACGATTCACAACCTTGGTTTGTCCCTCAGTTTGGGGATGGTAGGCACTGCTCAGCTGGAGGACAATAATCAAAACAACGCCATAAAATACGCCAAAAGTGACTGACAAACTTCACATCACGATCCAAAGTGATGGTACGATGAATAACATGAAGCCGAACGATCTTGCGAATGAAAATGTTGGCTATATTACTAGCATCACAAGTACGCTTGCAAGGAAAAAAATGTGCCATTTTAGAGAAACGGTCCACAACAGCAAAAACAGAGTCAACATGTCGGGCTGTTCGGGGAAGACCAAGAACAAAATCCATCGAAATATCTTCCCATATGTTTTCTGGGATTGGGAGAGGAGTGTACAGCCCATTATTTTGTGTTGTACCTTTTGTAATTTGACATGTAGGGCAGCGTTAGACAGAGTTGGTGATGTCTCACCGAAGATGTAGCCAATAAAAACGCCCTTCAATAGAGGCAATGGTTTTGTCGTCGCCGGAGTGAGCGGAGAGGCCATTGCCATGAAGTTCACGAATAACATGATCACGAAGGGAAGGTCCGAGGCAAACAGAGCTGAATACCTTTAAAAAGGTAACAATCCTGAATATGAAAAACCTTATTTGAACCGGTGTGAAAACAATCAGACCATATCTGTTTGAAGTCTTCATTATCAGCATAAAGTCCTTTAAGAGTGTCGAATCCCAAAACTTCAGAATGAAGAATAGTGTGTAGGGCACTCCTGTGGCTCAAGGCATCGACAACCCGATTTTGATGACCTGCCTCATGTTTAAAGACGAATGTAAATTTCCGAAGATAAAGTACCCATCGTGCATGCATCCGGTTGATGGACTTTTGGGAATTCAGGAATTTAAGGCCCTGATGATCGCTGTGTAGAACGAACTCAGCAGCTAAGTGATAATGTTCCCAATGTTGCAGGGCCCGAATGACGGCATACAACTCTTGTTCATATGTGTACCACTTTTGTCTTGTGTCACTGAGTTTCTCGCTAAAGAACTCGATGGGTTTGCCCTCCTGCATTAAGACAGCTCCTATGCCAAGCATCGAGGCGTCACTCTCCACTCCAAACACTTTAGTAAAATCTGGTAAAGCAAGAACCAGTGCGGAACATAGCTTGTCTTTGATAACGGAGAAACTGGTCTCTTGTTCGGGTCCCCAAGTGAAGCTCCCCTATTGCAAACATCCCGTTATTGGCGCCATGATACTACTAAAACCACGAATAAAGTGCCGATAAAATGTCGCGAGGCCATGAAAGCTCTGCACGTCATGTACGGTACGAGGAGTTGGCCAGTCTCGGATGCATTGTATCTTGGCTGGATCGGTTTTAACACCTGTAGAACTAATAATAAAACCAAGAAACAAAAGTTGGTCAACTTTAAATTCACACTTCTTTAGGTTGAGGTAGAGCTTGTTGTCACAGAGGGCTTGAAAGACGCTTAGATGATGGTCCAAATGCTCAGTGTCAGTTTTGTTGTAAATAAGGATATCATCAAAGTATACCACGACATACTTTCCAATGAAAGGCTTCAAGACTTGGGTCATCAGTCTCATGAAGGTGCTAGGGGCATTGCTAACACCGAATGGCATTACAAGCCATTCATATAATCCCTCCTGTGTTTTGAAGGCAATTTTCCAGTCATCACCAGGCTTAATGTGAATCTGGTGGTAGCCGCTTCGTAGGTCTAAGGCAATTTTCCAACCTGGGGATAGGGAAACGGTACTTAATGGTGATCTTGTTGATGGCTCGACTGTCGACACACATCCGCCAGGATCCGTCCTTCTCTGGGGTCAATAGAGCCGGCACCGCACATGGGCTAAGACTAGCTCGAAGCAACCCCTTTTGTAATAATTCATCAACTTGGGATTGTAGAATACCATGCTCTTTAGGTCCCATGCGATAATGAGCGAGGTTGGGGAGAGTTGCTCCCAGTACCAAGTCAATTTGATGTTGGATGTCCCTCATTGGTGGTAAAGTAAATGGTAATTCTGTGAGAGCGATGTCGGAGAACTCAGCAAGGAGAGAGGAAACATCAGATGGGATTGTGCGTTCATATAAACTATAATCTTTGAGCAGCACGACAATGGCAGTTCGGATTTCCTTGGAAGTGTTAAGTAAATTCTGCTCTACTCACAGAAAAGAGTTGAGTATCCACACCCTGAGACGTTCCTGGTACTTCTGAGATCATTGGAACCAACTTGATAGTCTTAGAACCCCATTGGAATTCGTAAGTGTTTTCTCGTCCATGGTGAATAGCATTGGTATCGTACTGCCACGGCCGACCTAAAAGGAGATGGTAGGCATCCATCTTGAGGACATCACAAATAATCTCATCTTTGTAGCTCTTTCCAACGAGTATTTTCTGGACTATGCAAATGATAGGCTCACTGGTGTCACACTCAACAAGTTCTACTTCTCCTGTGTCTACACAACTCTGCTTAATAGATTGCTCATCAGGAACCTCTTCGGTAATGTTGACAAAATGGCGTAGAGGACATTCATTGGATGAACAGAGGGGGGGGTTTGCATAGGGATTTGGTGGAACTTGGGTAATGTTTGGCTGGTTGTTGATGGGGTAGTGTTTTCTGGTTTGATTTTGTAGTTGGGTTGTGGTGATACGGTTTGTGACTGATTGGTATTTGGAAGAGGTATGTGGGTGGCGGCTTGCGTATTTCGTTGGTTGAAGGGAGGTCTAGAGTATGGTTTTCAATGCATAAGGCTTGGCTCATAGTTTCGCTCAAGGTTTGAGCGAATTTGACCTTCATACGGTCCTGAATGGACTCTTTCAAAGCTTATATCAACTTTGGGCTCTTGCAAATCAACTCGAGCACTCAAACGATTAAACTCATCACTATAGTCTTTCACAGTCCTACCTCGTCGGTGACACTGCTGGAATTGCTCGTATAAGATGTGCTCATAAATCGCAATTTCATCAAATTCCGCAAGCGATGCCAAGTGCGGATGGCCGGGGTCTACCTTCTTTGCGCTGCCAGCTGGTTGCTAGTTTGATCCCACCAACCCAGAATCTATGGACCACCATTTTGACTTGTTTATCTTCAGGGACGTATACATATTCCATCAAAAATGCCACATGTCTATTTTGAGCTTATAGTCATGAGATCCAGAACGAGGAGTGGAATTGAGCTTGTCCATACCTCTCTCTGTGTGTTACCCATCCATGCTTCAAAGTCCACATCAAGTGTTCAATATGATTGTTCTGAAAGCGTCGGTCACGTTCAACCTCCATGTCAGCAAGATGATGGAATGGGTCCCGGTTTCATTGGCCCTCGCCTTCAACAGTCCTCCCATCTCTAATCTCTGCCAAAACTAGTCCAACCTCACGCGAGAAGTCGTCAAAACGTTGCTGTGATTCTTGAACAAAGTTCTCAAATCGGTGCTCGGGGCCTTCCATGAGGTTGGATGTGGATGCCCATGCCCAAAGGGCCTTCGTTCCGTTCTCGTCGGCACCAGAACAGCCTCCTCCGTCACTAGCAGTGGCCATTCGAGCAAAGGGACTTGACGCAGAGAATATGAGAGGATAAGCCTCAAAGAGGCAGACGGGGCAAGAAGCTCCCAATTTCGATTAAACCACAAATTCAGAATTACTCTTCAAAATATGAACTCCAGCTTATCAACTAAGTTCAGTCAGCTTTCCCTTTACGATTAAAGGGCCCAACAGATAAAAGAAACGCACCATAAGATTAAACAAAACGACACTCGACAACATAAGTTCAAAACGACACTGCACTTATTGAAATAAAAAAAGGAAAAGCCACTCCGTTACAGTTTTGAATTTGACTAGGGTCCGGAAAAGGGTGCTAGAGTTAAATGGTACATCCACAGTACAAGATATAACCAGATCTGTTTTAGCATCCATTGATATTCATGTCACGGGGAGGAAAATAAAATAACAGCGAAAGAAAACGAGGAACTTCCTGTATATATATAATAAGAATACCATAAAACTGGAAAGCAGGATTGCATTCATGAGTTCTGGTAACGAATAGGTTGTACCTCAACAACATTCCTTTTTAGTCTTAATTAACACAACATTATTAGATGAATCATTTTAGAGTAGTTGACAAAACTGTTTTTATAGACTTCTGTTCCGGACGAGACCAAGAAGAAATAAATAATCAAAACGCTGACAGCTTATAATGACTTATAAAAGATTTGCAATGGAGGACAAATCAATTGTCTGATTTCCCTTCAGGAAATCTTTCAGAACAGAAGTATATAACTCAAATGGATTATTCAATTCGTAGGAGTCCCACAATCTTTTATTCAAAATCACTCAACTCAGATTCCAGAAAAAACACGAATTAAGAGCGAGCATAACGTACAGAAATACGCCGCTGTATGGGGCTCCTACAAGAAGGACAATCTTTCATACCTTGTCTCTCATGGAGCTCATTGCACGTTGTGCAAACCACTTGATGAGCACATGGTAGGAACACTACAGACATCTCCTCTGAGAGGCACATAACACACTCTCTCTCACGTCTCACACCTCCGTTCTCCGAGTAGACATGGAACTCTGCAACTGCTTCAGAGGTATAAGGCGTCCTCGACTGTTCACGACCCTGGCCACTTTTGACATCTGTCAGCTTGCTGGCATAGCTTCCATCGATGCCCCTCCGAAGTGCAGCAATTTTTGGAGATTCAGTCTTCAGTCTCAATTGGGAGATTTCTTTTTCGAGCTTCTGAATATCATCTTTGTACTTCTGTAAATTGTTTTCTGCTTTTATTTTAACCATGTCCTCCTTTGATTTTGTTGAAACCTCAATTTGTCCTCTTTCTTTTCTCATTGAACTTGTCTGCGTAAGTAGTTCTTCCTTTGCTTTTTCCTCCAGATGCCATCTAGCCTGTGATATTTTTTCTTCGAATAAGAAAAGGGCTCACAAGTAATAACTTAAAATTACTAGAAGCATCACGTGCGTAAGATCAATATACAGTATATTTAACATTGAAAAACTCTGGGAGGCAACTATTCCAAGACAACAACGTCAATAGTTCAGACAAATGGTGGTTTGGGAGGTAGGTGGGGGGGACTTTGAGTTGACTTTTTCTCAAGCATACCTCAAATTGTTCCTGGAGATCCTTTGCTTGCTCAAGTTCCTGGATCTGCTTTGATATATTGCGCTTCTCCATCATAAGTTCTTCCTGCAAAAAGGACTTATGTTTCTCCCATGACTGAAACTCCATTAGTGTTTTCTTCTCCCTCTTTGATACCTCCTGACAGCTTGCAGCAGACTCTGCAGCACGTAGTTTGGCAGCCTCCATCTCCTGCCTCAGTGCTGCATTCTCCACCTCGAGTCTCCGAACAGCAGAATTAGCTCGTTCAACCTGCCCACTAGCTTTGCCCAAAGCACACTCCATCTCAGACAGTTTCTTCATGGTGTTTTCCTCCAGAGTCTGCTTCTCTTTCTTTAGGCGTTCTACTTCCTCTTTTTCTTGCCTTAGGGTCTTAAGTTCCTCCTTGTCCTTACCCAACCTACGGGCAGCCTGCATAACCTTCTGATTGGCCCATTCTGTCCACTCTTGCATCTGATTTTGCAGTTCCCGTACCCTTGTTACCAACTTCAGAATCATTTCATCCTTTTTGTCTTGGGGAACACACTTCTCCATAGACTTATCATACGGTATCCCAGTGTAACTATAATTAGGTGACTCAGCAGTAGAACCGATTGGAATGTCAGCAGAGCTACTCTTCGAAGGAAGCGAAAGAGAAAGCTCGGTATCGGCAGCTGATAACGTGTGCTGAGTATCTGATGCAGGTAATGCTGTTACAGTATTGACTGCAGGCAATGTCGACTGAGTATCAATCTCAGGGACAGAAGTAGTATTAGTATTATTAGTATCCAGACTCGATGCTACCGGGAAAGGGGGTCCAGCATTGGCAGAAATATTATGGTTCCCATTATCTTGAGGCACATCAACGCCCATAGCCTTGCTTATCTTTAAGGAAGCGTTCTTTAAATTTATAGCACTAGAATCTGACCCTGATTTTAGTTTCTTATCCAAGAGTAAACCACCCAAACCACTTAACTTCCCTGACCTTGAAGATCCTTTGCCATAAGTACGGTAACTTTTATCCAAGTGAAGTGACTTCTGCCGAAGCATGTATTCTCTCTTGCTACTTAAAGAGTGGACCCTTCTACTGCTTCCAGGCTTCTCTTCCAGTGCATTAGATTGGGACGTTCCAGCAGCACTAAAAGCTTTATCCATAGTTTCAGAAGTGGAATTTGTTCCTTCTTCGAAGGCTGATTTACTACGACCAAGAGAAGCCTTTGGCTTTGTTATACTGGGTACTGCAGCTAATGTAGGTGCTTCAGATTGAGAACTATAAGCTGGTTTACAAGGATCCAGAAGATCCAATTCTGACCTTTTACTTTCAACTTTAAGTTTGGGTTGGTTCAAAGTCGATGAACTGCCATTTGAAGAACCATCGTTAACAAAAGTACTCAAGGGGTCGCCATCCATCACACAAGCATGAGACACATTCATGTCGCAGATTAACAAGCACCACATTGCATCCCCAGTGCTGAAGAAAGGCCTAACCTCTCGAAGAACACAGACCAATTCTGCTAATACATACTTCTCCAGCTGCTGTAGATCTTCAAAATAATGCTCCCTTGAAGAATCAATCTCTTGTCCACTTCTAAGAAACACTAAAGTATTATCCACTATATTTGAGACAGTGTCTTTACTGCCATAACAAAGGCCAGACCTTAAGACTGCCTTTGTAGCAACTTCTTTAGTGTATCCGCAAGCCACAATTTTTTTTATTGCACTCTTAAAAATAGTGTCCAAATTACTTAAAACAAGTTCTTCAAGCTGGGTTTCCGTGAGATCACTCCAATCAGCATCTTGGATGTCATCTGCCTCTAATTCCTCCCTAGGCTGGCAAGGCCCAACTTCAGATGAACCTACGGCACTAGACAAGCCAAGGTCAAGTTTCAAATTATCAGAATGGTCTAGATTGACACTACAACAGTCACAGACACCGGATTGTCCATTACTTGGGATGATTTCGAATTTGTCAGCAGAAAATTCATAACCTGAGCATCCACTTTGAGGTAAAGAGACAATCTTATTTGTGTCACCTAAAGGTGGATCAGCCCGGAATTTCCTTTTATTCCTGCTTCCCTTTTCTTGAACAATTACTGAGGAAGCTACTGCACTACAACTACCCGCTTTAGCAACCATTGAGGCCATTTCAGCTACAAAACAAGAAAATCCACTTTCAATACATTCATCAAAGTCCATGCTATCAATCCCTAATGCAATACTAACGTATAGCAATCGATTCACGCTATCAGAACTAAAGGGTGCCAAAATATCAAAACCGAATTTGATACTAGTAATGCATAAACCAGCCCAGAAAACATCATATAACCACATTAAACAAAAAGCAACAAACTAACACCCGAATATTAACGTATTGCATTCAAGAAGAACAAGACCACGAACCTCAACATATTACTATCTCCATGGTAACCAAATTCTTCATCCGAAAATAAATAAATAAAAAAATTACATCAGTTAGATAAAGGAAAATACAACCCAGAAGCCAAAACCAAACATTGAATGCGGTTACGACATACCCAGTTGACGAAACGTTAGAATTTTTAAGGTGTATCAGCAAAATTTCAATAGAAACCTGAAAACAAAACGAACCCATAGATCAAGATTTTTATTAATGGCTGTCAATCTGCAGATACCCATTTACCCAAAAAAAAATACGGGATTTCTACTATTAATAATAATCATAATATAGATGATCGAGACGAACCCGATTGAAGCTATGGCTTAAGCAATCAAAAGAAATACACGGCGAGTCTCAGAACATCGGAGAATCAGAACACAGAAATGTACGGATGGATCATCCTATTATGGTTCTACGACTAAATTTTAGCAAAAGCAAGCTATCGAATATTATATAGCCCAATTCAATTCTTTTATATACGGATTAATATTAATACAAAAAAAAATATACAATGATATGGAAAAAGGATAGAGAGGAAAATCAAAGGTATGAAAAATGAGATTACTAATATGTAAAGAAGAATCTGGAGTGGATGAAGGAGGATATGTGGGTGGGCCACAGTGGAGACCTAATCGGCAACGGGCGGCCACCAAGCCTGGGTTGGGTGCTGCGGTGGAAGGACGAAGAAGAAGAAGGAGAGATGGAGTGAGTTTGAGACTCAGATTGGTGTGAAATGCTAAATTGTAATGGTGTTTTTTTTTTTTTTTTTCCTTCTTTTGTCCTTAAGGCTATGTTTGGTATTGAGGAAAGAAAATGAGAGATTGATTTTTTTATTTTTTTAGTTTTGATTTTTTATTTTTAGTTTCGAGAGAGAAAAAGTAAAAGATTACTGAAATGAGATTTTTTTTTTCTTCTTTTTTTTTTTCCCTCTCTTTCTATGGTAAATTGGAAGTAACGAAAATAAGTCAAACTTTTCTTTATTTGATATTGGAATTTTGGAGTAAAATTCAAACGGTAGAAAATAATAGTTTTCTCCTTCAAAATCACTATCATACTCGTGCACTAAAGTTTTACAATTTTGAATTATGATGTAGTAAATGAGTATAGTTAGTAAATTTAGTGATCTCGACAAAGAGTTGTTTTTTCCCGAGTAATTATCTAATTTTAGAGGATAAAATTTGATAGGATCCACTCGTACCTATTCCTCTCATTTTTTGTCACTTAATCTTCTTTCTCAACAAATAGCCTAATAATTTTTCTTCATAAATATCCCTTTTAATCATGGTCTTATCTTCCAACTCTTTCTTCTTATTTTTCCAGCTCTAGCAAACATAGCCATAAGACTAGATTTGGTATGATGGAAAATTAGGTATATAAACTAGGTAATTAAATTGGAGGGAAAACAAAAAAAAGAGCAAGGAAAAAGTTTTTCTCTCACGAAGTTTGATAAAATAGAAAAATATGAGAACCAAAATATTGAATACGATTAAATTTATTCATGGTTAGTATTAACCGATATGGTATTGTAACTTTATTTTGGTAAAGAACAATTTTATTAGATTGTTTTCTCGCCCCTCCATAGAAAACTTTAAAGTTGTGAAGATGCAAAATATTTGCTTAATTGGTAATTTCATATCTTTACTACTGTATATGTCCTCTCATAATCTCTCTATATGTCATGCCAAATAATCCATAAATATTAAAAATATATATATATCAGCGATTTCCCAACCCGTCTCCCTCCCATGTTTTTTTTTTTTTTTTTTGGAAAGGGTCTCTCACCCATGTTTTTCTCCTACAAAACATTAAACATTTCATTAGTACTTAGGACTTCCTTCTAAAACAAAAGGGACAATTATCAATTTTAACCTTGTCTCCCTCCCACGTTTTTCTCCTACCAGGCATTAAACACATCTTTAGTAGTTAAGACCTCCTTCAAAAACAAAAGGGGTAATTATCAAGTTTAACCCTATTTTAAATGATGGGGATAAATTATAACTAAATTACAAAAATAAATTATGACTAAATTACAAAAATACAACTTTTTTGAAATGAAAAAAAATTTGGAAATCTAAAAGTACCTCTATATCCCGCCATTTAGTAAAATATTTTTTACCCTATTGAAAAATACTGACTACCATTGAAAAAAATCATATTTGATAACGACGACTCATTTTTTTTTACTCCGATTGCAATGAAAATTCATGAAAAAAATGTAAAAAAAAAAGAAGAGTATTTTGGGGTATATTTAAATAAGTGACATGGCATTTCATACTATTATTAAAATATCGTTTTACGAACAACAATCAATCTTTTTAAACAAATAAGAAAATAAAAGTGAAGACAACATTAGAATAAATTCAGCTCTCAAATGGAATCACCTAAAATTTCTTGTAAATTTATGT